>CM038112.1:29378237-29432753 GCA_001642375.2 Mentha longifolia
GTCTTCCAAATCGGCGCGTTTCTCGTCAAAATCTTCTCAAATCTTCGTTTGATCCGGAAACAAGGCCGAAGCCCTTCGGATTAACGTTTATCAATCCAAGAGATCAAGGAGTACGAAATTCTCGCAAATCTCGGAAGCTACTCAAAATCATTCAAAAGATCAATTTGGAGGGAGAATCAGAGGAACTGTAGAGAATGCAACCCGCATCTACTCAAGTCAACTCAAATTCTAAATATATATTTGTACACATTTTTGTATTTATTTATTAAATACAATAAAATTTGTGTTTACAAATTTTGGCACGCCCGGTGGGACCTCTCTACCTCTCATCTCTTGCCTCCGTCAAAATCTTGAACGATGTCTCCTCAAATCAAAACAACGGAAACCACAAGTGACTCTACATTGCAGATCAACAGGACTGTTACACGACTACAAAGCCAAGAAACTTCAAGAAGCTTCCAAGCCAACCTCCGTTGAAGTAAAAGATCTACCCCCGGCCGACATCGACGGAAGATGTGTGGACGAAGATGACTCTGACTATGAAGGAAATCTGTCGACTGAGGCACTCGCCATGGTGGCTAACGCTACAACTATGGAGGAGCAAGTTACAAATCTCACCAAGATGATCGAAGGTTTAACCAAGCACATACAAGCACAAGATGCTGAAATGCGAAGCTTCGACTCAAAGGTGGTGAATCAAGCCAAACACATGATGAAGAAAGTGAAGAGGATGACGGTGTGGAGAAACCTGAAAATAAGCAAACACCTGAAAGAAAGAAATCATCTGATAACATCCTTGTCTATTCCGATGGCCTCATTCAAGTAGACCAGCTCAAGGACTTCATTGAAGGGGTAATAAAAAGCAAATTTGAAGGAAGCTCTAGGTCATCTTTGGTTTACTCCAAATCGTATACTCAAAGGATCGATCGCTTGAGAATGCCTCTTGGTTATCAACCCCCAAGTTCCAACAATTTGATGGAAAAGGTAATCCTCGACAACACATAGCTCACTTCGTAGAGACATGCAACAATGCCGGCACCTACATGGATCATCTGGTTAAGCAATTTGTTCGATCACTCAAGGGAAATGCTTTTGATTGGTACACCGACTTGGAATCAAACTCAATAGAGAGTTGGGATCAGTTAGAGCACGAATTCCTCAACCGCTTCTACAGCACTATAAGGATTGTTAGCATGGTAGAACTCACTAGTTCACAATAGTTCAAAGATGAGCCTGTAATTGACTACATCAATAGGTAGAGGAACCTTTGTCTGAACTGCAAAGATAGATTGTCGGAGTCATCTGCTATCGAGATGTGTATTCAAGGAATGCATTGGGGCTTGCAATACATTCTGCGAGGAATCCAGCCAAGGACGTTCGAAGAGCTAGCCACAAGAGCTCATGACATGGAGCTAAGTATGGTGGCAAATGGAATCGAAGTACCACCAATCCAGCATTCTCACAATTACAAAGAAAGGCAAGACTTTAAAAAAGGAACCAAGTCCTTTGACAAAACATCGAGTGAAGAAACAATGGCAGTGGAAGTGACTTCTGTTAAGTTCACGAGGAAGAATGATAACCAAAGTGAAAAGCCAAAGGTTCCTCAAGACATGGGGCAAAGAAAGTTAACCCTAAAAGAAAAGCAAGAAAAACAATATCATTTTCTAGACTCCGATGTCTCTGGGATATTTGATGACCTACTCAAAGAAGGGCTTATTGAGTTGCCAGAAATGAAACGGCCAAATGAAGTAGGCCAAACGAATGATCCTAAATATTGCAAGTACCATCGCTTAGTTGGACATCTAATCCATGATTGTTTCATCTTCAAGGATTAGGTCATGCAACTGGCTCAACAAGGGAAGATAGTACTCGATGAAGACAATGTCGCCACAAATGTCATCACCACTAAAGCTACAGAGATAGTTGGCGTTGGGGCATTATATGAATCAAATGCTAATGCTCTTGCAATCACATTTTCCAATGAAGATCTGCAACTTGGAGGAGAATCTCATAATAGGCCATTGTTTGTAAGTTGTTATACTCAAGAGCGAAAGCTGAATAGAGTCCTTGTTGATGGAGGCTCAGCTGTTAACATCTTGTCATTAAGGACATTAAAAGAGTTGGAAATCCAAATGGATGAGCTCTCAAAAAGTCGCTTAGTTATTCAAGGGTTCAATCAAGAAGGTCAAAGGTCTCTTGGCATAATAAGGTTGAAATTGTTGATGGAAGATATGGATTCAACCACATTGTTTCATGTGATTGATGCCAAGACATCCTACAATATGCTCCTTGGTCGGCCATGGTTGCACGAAAATGGGGCCATCCCTTCTACATGGCATCAATGTCTTAAGTACTATCAAAATGGTGTAGTAAAGAAGGTAGTTGCTGATCACAAGCCATTTTCAAAAGCTGAGTCATATTTTGCTGATGCAAAACTCTACATGATGAAGAGGGTGGGTGAAGCCAAAGTCGAACCATCCAAGAAACTCAAAGGCAATCAAAGAAGTACACATGAAGAGATTCTCATGGAATCTCTCGAAGAATTGACAATTCCCTTGACTAAGATCGATGCGAATGAATCAACTCCTCATTTTGTTCAGCCAAAGCAAAGTGGTACTACCAAACATGGAAAGGTTTCTGACCACGAGATATCAAAACACTTTGGCCCAAAAGCATACAAACTTCTCGTCAAGGCTGCATATGATCTTGAAGAGGGCTCTAAGTCAAAATTTCCTTTGAAAAAGTGTGGTCATATGGTCCAAAGCTCCAAGATGGGTCTCGGATTTACTCCGCACAGTCATGTACGCTTTTCCATCAAGAGGGCTAGTACCAATTGTGTCTTCGAAGGAGAAGTAGAGAATTCCTCCAATTTAGTAGAGGCTCCGAGAGTATCAGTCTTCAAAAGACTTGGTAGAGAAAATATTCGACGGATATTTGTCTTTAAGAGGCTTGGTAATGGTAGGAGTTTGAGTCTAAAGGTGTCAAGAGATGGAAATAAGCTGCAAATAACTCTGAAACCAAGAAATTTGGTTTTTCCTCGTGCGTACGACATTCTCTATGATAATTGGAGAACACTTCAAAACTAAAATGAAAACTTTCGAGTTTTCAAAAGAGCCCAAGAGTGAAGATGAAGAAAGTGTGGCATCGTCTTACTATGCTTGTAACATGCAAAGCCAGAAGTTTCAAGATAATGGACATTTACGCGTGTGCATAGACTTTGACGATTTGATGCAAAATAATCAGGAAGTTGTCTCATCAAATCACATCACTTTAAATGAAGAAGTCGATGTGAGAGAAGATGTTGAAATAGTTCCTCAGTTGGAAAAGAATTAAGCATATTCATGTGTGGACCAATACTTGAGACGGATGTCGAGCAACTCCTCAATGGACTTGGGGCAACAAATAGCTCCTTGAAACATCATTCTCCGTGAACCTCTGAGTGAAGTTAAAAATAAAAAAAATAAAAAATAAAAAAGAAACAAAAACAAAAACAAAAAACAAAAATAAAAACAAAAACAAAAAAATAAAAAACAAAAAAATAAAAAAAAATGAGAAAGAAAGAAAAAAAAGAAGCAAAAAAAAAGAAAGAGAAAAAAAAAATGCTCCATGACGCACGAGCCTAAACTGCACGTTACTCCTGACCCGCATGAGTATAAACTGTGTACGGTATCCACCAATAAAAGTGCATGTGGTTAAAACTGCTAAACTTTTCCACCAAAAGTTAAATTAATGTGGTTAAACTTTACTTATCCCACTAATAAGTATATATGTGTGGTTAAACTACTATATACTCCATTTTGTCTATATAGTGGTTAAATAAATAGTCACTCCTGGCCCGCATGAGTATAAACTGTGCACGGCACCCCTCAAATCAAATCAACCTTTTGAACTACGTTTTGACTTGATTGCTTTCAAAAGGATACGTAGGCAGCTTAGATAAATTCTAAGTTCAGTCATAATTTATGTTTGTCCTCCAAGTTTGATGATTAAAGTTCTAGCAAATATTCAACTCTATAAGGCGCCACATGAATTCAAAGGCTTTGCAAAGAGAAGATAGTCATTGAAAGAAGCAACAAGACAAATATCAAGCAAGATGAAGAAAAAGGACTTGACTTTGAAAATGCTTGACATGCTTTAGGGAGACTTCAAGTAATTAGAGATGGCGAGCTTTCCTCCATCGAGGGTGAGTCGACCGGCGAGCTTTTATCCATCGAAATTAAGGCAAGCGGCGAGCTTTTCTCTATCGAAGTTAAGGCGAGCGGTGAGCTTTTCTCCATTGAAGTTGAGTCGAGCGGCGAGAGTTGAGTCGTGAGGTGAGCTTATCTCCATCAACGTTGAGTCAAACAATGAGCTTATCACCATCGAAGATAAATCGAGCACAAAACTTTCTCACAATTGAAGTTGAGCGTTCTTTTCGCCCGAAAAACTCTCTCATGATAGAAGTTGAGTTGAGTGGCGAGCGTTCCTTCCTCCAAAGTTAATTCGAGTGTCGAGCGTCCCCTCCTTTATTACTAATCAGCTCATCCGCGTGTGGCACCATCTCGTCATAAAGTGTACCATTCATAGGGAGTCTGATACGAGAATATCTCGTATATATCTCGTATTATTAGAGATTATCCTTTATATTTATTGTTTAGATTATAGTATATATTTTCCATATTTGTTTAGGGTTTTAGCATTATAAATAGAGTGTTATTAGGAGAATATGATATATCAAGAATTAATCAAATCAAAGTTATCTTTCTTTTACTTTCGTCCATTTATTTTCTTGCATAAGTTTTATTTTTCATCAAACCCTAGAAGGGTTTGATCGTTCTTCTTGGCGTGAACGACGAGCTCGATCTCGCGTCTGCCTTCTGTTCTTCCCGGCGTGAACATCTCGTTCATCATCGTGAGATAAGGACTAAATCCTTATCAATTGGTGCTTTCATTGAGAGTGAAATCTCCCGCCGCCGACTCCGACGCGTGAACTTCATGGCTGCCGCTGCGCATACCAACACCAGCAGGTCGGAATCAACCATGGGGAGTTATTCTACGTCCAATACCATGTCACCTTCCTCCGCACCCACCACCATGGACTCTCTCCTCTCCATGCTGCAACGTATGGAAGCACGCCTCGACGCGTCGGAGCGTCGCTGGGCAACACAGCCATCCCCGCCACGACCTGAGCCCGCTCCCCCGTACGGGATGCCTCGGTCTTGGCAAACCTCCACCTGGTACCCGGGGTCCGTAGCTCCGCCCGCCGTCGCAGTCTCGATCCCTCATCTCCCACCCACGACGTCGACACCCTTCGCCCCGCCGGGCCCGACTGAATGGGTCGGTCCATCATCACGGTTTCCTTCGATCAACGCCGCCAACCGCCCTACTATATCATGGGACCTACCAATTCCACGATTCTCACCGGACACGGCCATCGTCCACTCGTCTGCCACCAACTGCACGTTTATGATGCCGCAACCATCATCGTGGGATGCGCCACCATCGTCATGGGACGCCCCTGCGCTTTGTTTTTGGTGGGACTCACCACCACCGCCGCACTTCCATCCGTCGCCGGCTTCGACTTCGGGGCCGCCAGATCCACCGCCACCGCCGCAGCAGCAGCAGCCGTTGCCGTATTCAGAGGGGAGCCACGGCTACTACACCGACTACTACGTGTCTGGTGGCACAAACCTTCCTCTTTTCGAGCAGCCGCAGTTGGATTTCGTGCCGGAAGTCGGCGGCGATGCCGTGTTTGCTTGGGACAATGGGGTCTCGCTTATGGCAACGGCGGAAGAAGAAGGATCTGAGGAGAGCATTGGTGAAGGTGAAAAGGCTCAGTCTCTCCAGGACTGGGAACAAAGTGACGAGGAAAGTATCGACTTCAGGGGGAAAGAGAGATGTAGAGCAACACCAGTTTTGCCAGTGGAAGTTGGGACGGAGATATTAACGTGGCTGCCCCTCAAACCCCTCGCACGTGTCCAGCTCGTGTGGCGAGCAATGATACCAGACCACCAGTTCATGCAAAAACACATGAAGCGCCACTCATTCGTCGACTACTGGTATAATGTTCCCTACACTCATACCTCTTCAAGTTCAAAGCCTTCATTCTATCTTGGATTCGATCAGCGCATTCACTCGCAGTATACTCATATCAACATTATTGGGAGTGTTGTGTGTGTTTTTGATCCGGGAGGGGATATCTCACCGCGGTTATCACTTTGTTTCAATAAGCCACGATGTAAGTTGTTCGTTGCAACATGGTACCCACCTTGAGGACAAGGTGGAATCCAATCGTGGGGGAGTTGATACGAGAATATCTTGTATATATCTCGTATTATTAGAGATTATCCTTTATATTTATTGTTTAGATTATAGTATATCTTTTCCATATTTGTTTAGGGTTTTAGCATTATAAATAGAGTGTTATTAGGAGAATATGATATATCAAGAATTAATCAAATCAAAGTTATCTTTCTTTTACTTTCGTCCATTTATTTTCTTGCATAAGTTTTATTTTTCATCAAACCCTAGAAGGGTTTGATCGTTCTTCTTGGCGTGAACGACGAGCTCGATCTCGCGTCTGCCTTCTGTTCTTCCCGGCGTGAACATCTCGTTCATCGTCGTATGATAAGGACTAAATCCTTATCAGAGTCCAGAAAGGACATGCTGTAGATCCCATAATGAAATCGATAACTCGCCGACAGATGTCAAAAAGAGTGTTCGTAGACGGACACCATGCTTCGCAGATTACTTTGATGATGTCGTATTACGATCATAAGTGAAGAAAAATAAAATATACACAAAGTCATAGATGCTAATCTAGCCGACTAAGTATATCTTCGCTCCACCCCAATAGCGGTAGTGAGCTTCTTCGACGAATTCTACATCATTCTCCCAGATGAAGTACGAGCTTTCTCTCGATTGAGGTTGTATCTTCTCTTAAGTTGAATGTCCATCTTCTATGATACGTTGAACTTTCTATTGGTCGAAGTTGAACTACCTCCTAAATCAAGCTTTGAGCTGTCTGTTGATCGAAGTGGAAGTCCACGGCCATGACCAGTTTAACATACTTGGACGAGACTTGGAGTATTTGATGGAAGTTTGAACTTTTCTGTGATGGGTACTGAATGGTTAAAAAATGCATGATAAGATTTCTATATAACAAGAATTATAATCATACATTAATTGGGTTGTGGGATAGTTCATAGTACCTAGATGAAGAGGATGCGTCATTGTTGTTTGGACTACCAAGTATTTACAAGGAAAAAATAACATGGCACAATATTGGGATGAGAGAGATATTGCTAGAAAAAAAAAAAAAAGAGAGCACCATACCTGAAGCATTGAGAGTTTGATTTATGAAAGTCTCAAGATGCTCGAATCTCTCGCTTCTTCGCACATGTTTTTGCCTGCTGCCAGCATAATGTCGCTCTTGGCTTCCCGCTGCCGTCAAGGATTACCATCTACTTTGCTGCCATCGAACTCTGTACAGGGTGCTAAATATTCTGCCGCAAAAATCCCATACCGGACGTCGAATAATTTGTTGCCGAATTTTGATGGCTGCAATAGCAACAACGCAACTCAAAGTCGTCACGCGCATTGAATTTGCAGGTGTGTTGTTGCTCACTATCATCACAATTTTTCCACGCACATGGGGCAGTTTTTGAAGCTTCGGTATGCTAATGAACTCTTCTAGAGAAAGAAGCTTGCCAAAGATTAACCAAATATCAAGGGGAAAAAAAAAAAAAGACAGAGATTTACAATCGAAGATTCAAAGTCGACGTTTCAAGTTTTCGACGCTAACAGCTGTGAGGACAAGGAATGGAGAACCTCTACATTCACTCCCACCACAACGACTTTGACGCCGAATCATCGCACCCAACGCCAAGTCAAGAAGTCGCAACTGGAGTGAGGGAATTTCGCCAACGCCGAGAACTTCTTAAACTACGAGGAGAGCAGTTCAACGTCTCCTAAAGATTGATGCCCCTTTTACCCAAGATCGACGTCGACCTGGCTGGTGGGTTTGTGAGCAAGTCCAAGTTGACGAGGTTCTGCAGCAGGAGCAGATGGAAACGTTGCATCACAGCTGAAGAAAGATGGATTGGTCTCTTAGGCCACAACCAAGCTCGACGTTGAAAATCCTTGATGATAACAGCTACACCTTCAAGGGAAACTGCTGCACTGCACTTATTTTTGCAAGGATCAAATTATAACTAAGAGCTATATTTATAGATTTTGCCGAACCAGTTCGAGTAGGAAAAGAAATCTGAATTGAAGTTGTTTTGTGATATCTACTACGATGGTGTTAATCTGCAGCTCTTATATCATCCTTTATATAGTTATGATATTACTTGAAGACCAAGTTAGAAGATTGCGTAAAGATAATACTTCCTTCGGATGATGCTGGGCAAAATCAATGAAAATCTTCTACTGAAGTGCATGGATTATTAAGAGGTGGCCAAAATCTTTTACTTAATTAAAGTGGTGGGCCCAACATCCATTCTTAAAGATTTTGTTTCTCAGCAAATACCATCTTCAGAGTTTGACATGGTAAAGGCCAAAGTGCAAAGTGCTACTTGGGATCAATTTAAGGAAAAGGCCGATTAATTCTTGATGTTTTAGGATTTGGGCTGCCTGATTAAATGGAGTATGGATCCAAGTTTAAGAACTCCTAAATACGAGTATAAACTATTTACAAATTCAAGTGAAAGAACTCCTAAATACGAGTATAAATTATTTACAAATTCAAGTTAAAAGAAATCCTAAATATGAATATAAATTATTTATAAATCAAATCAAGTCCAAGAAATCAAGAACTCCTCAATAAGAGTTTAAATTATCAAGTGAATTTCGAGACTCGTCCATTTCCAAGACAACTCGTCATTGAACAAGTCTCGATGGGGCATTTGTAGGCAATTAAAATTAATATAGCCTATGAAATTATGCCATGTGGAAATAAAGAATTAAATATTCAATTATATTTTCTATTTATATTTTTGGGATTAAATTAAATATAATTCCAAGATTAAATATATAATTAATATTTATACATGTGGAATTCCTAGCCAATAAGGAGCTGCCATGTGTCAAATATATGCAGTAAATGAGCAAATCTGAAAGAGCCAATCAAATCGCGCCACGTCAGCCCTAGGCCCAATACTGTGCAGGCCCAAGCCTTAAGAGCCCAAACCTAAACTGCCTAAATTGAAATTCTCTACACCTATATATAAGGCTCTTCATTCATTTCTAATAGACACATCAGAAATATTAGAGAGCAGCTCTAGAGAAGAATACAAATTCTCTACGAATCTCTACAACATCCACAAGGCGTTATTCGTGGAAAGCATCACGTTCTTCGCCGGAGTCATCTCAAATCTTTGTTTGATCCAAAAGTCTTCCAAATCAGCGCGTTTCTCGTCAAAATCTTCTCAAATCTTCGTTTGATCCGGAAACAAGGCCGAAGCCCTTCGGATTAACGTTTATCAAATCCAAGGTGATCAAGGAGTACGAAATTCTCCGCAAATCTCGGAAGCTACTCAAAATCATTCAAAGATCAATTTGGAGGGAGAATCAGAGGAACTATAGAGAACGCAATCCGCATCTAAGCAAGTCAACTCAACTTGTTGGATAAATGGCAAACAGGTAGGACCAATAAGCTATTAGTTTAATTGAAAATGGTGTAGGGTTAAAGTGGAAAGTGGTTTTCATAGTTTATGCTTTTCATTGTATATTGCTTCTGTGGTTTATGGTTACTTTTTTTTAGGTTTAGTGGTTTAATTACTCTGAAATTGTTGCATTTTGTATTGTTTTTAGCATTTTCTTACACTGGAATGTTTACTTGTGGTAGAGACGGCCGTTTTGGTATTTATATTAACCATGGAGGAGAATTTGCATTGTTGGGGGATGATAAAGTCTATATAGGGGGTAACTTACCTAGACTTGATTTGGATGTTGATAGATTTGGATACCTAGATTTAGAAGAAGAAATAGAAAAACTGGGCTATGTCTCTTGGAAAAGCATCTCATACAAGTTGACTTCCTCATCCAATTATGTGGAGCTTAAAACTAATGAAGATGTGCTTGATATGATATTACACTTGGGAGAAAGGCATAGGGTTTTGGAAATATTTGTTGATGATGGGAAAAAGTTAGCTGGTGAGGTAAATGTAGAGTCTGAAGGAGAGGATTGGTTAGATATTGCATTTCAGCAGGCTAAGAAAAATGTGACTAGGACTGATTTGACCTATGAGACTGAGGCTGAAAGTTCGTTGGTTAGTGTTGTGGTAGAAGACCAAGAAGGAGGGGATGGTACTGAGGGTGATGATGAGTATATTCCTGATGAGAATGAGGACTACAATGATGATGAACTGGAGGATGATGAACTAGTTGATGATGATGAATACTCTAGCTAGGAGAAGGCTAAGAGATAGATCTGAGAGAGGTTTATGAGATCAAGTGTTGGGTATAGAGGCAAAAGTGGAGTGTGGGGAATCAGACTATGAGACTTCTGATGGAGATGTGTATTCATCAGAAACTGATGAAAAAGAAAATATGAGGAGGAAAAGGATTAGAAAGGTAGTCTATGATCCTAGAACTGAACCCAAGCATTTAAAACTTGAACTAGGAATGAGATTTGCAAATGGGTTACAGGCCAGACAAGCTATCAAGGAAAATGCCATTGAGGATGGGAGGGGGATTCATTTTAGGAGAGTTTTTAGGCAGCAGATGGAGGCGTATTGGAGGGTGTATGGTAGTATTGTTAGGGGAACTTGGCAGTTTATCATTAAGACACTTAATGGCCCACACACTTGTACTACTGCAATGAGAAACCATCAGGCCACTTCATCTTGGTTAGCTGAAAAATACTTAAATGTATTTAGGTATAGGCCGGCTATCACTATTAAAGAGTTGGGTGTTGATGTAGTTAGAAGGTTTAACTGTCATGTGACCATGTGGAAGTTATATAAGGCAAAATATAAGGCAATAGAGATGTTGGGGGGACAGTAAATGAGCATTATGCCAAGTTGAGGTGTTACATATTGGAGTTGAGGAAGCAAGATAGAGAGGATAGGTTTGAAATATGGACTGATGTTGGGGCTGTGTTCAAGGGGGTTTATATCTGTTTCAGTGGGTTGAAGAAAGTTTTCAGCGAGGCTGTAAGAGAGTGATAGGACTAGATGGTGCATTTCTTAAGACCTATTTGGGTGGAGTTTTATTATGTGCTATTGGTAATGATCCTAATAATCAAATGTATCCAATAGCCTGGGCCATAGTTGAGTTAGAGAACCAGCAAAATAAGAGTTGGTTTTTAAAAATCCTTGTTGAGGATTTAGGATTGTCAACTGGTGCTAGTTTTACATTCATCTCTGATCAACAAAGGTACATACTTCTACTGTAATAGAGTGTCAATTTTGAAGTACTATTCTCTACTAATTTTTGGTGATCATTTTATCTGGTAGGGCTTGATGAATGTTGTTGCTGAACATGCTCCTATGGCAGAGCACAGAAACTGTACACGACATGTCTTCATGAACTGGAAGAAGAGCACCAATGGGCTAATATTGAAGGATTTATTCTGGAAGTGTATCAAGAGCACATACCATGTTGAGTTCAATGCTAATTTGGATGAATTGAAGGCCAAAGATCAGAAAGCATATGAAGACTTCATAGGCAGGGACATCACCAAATTCTGTAAGGTTTTCATAAACCCTGATAGTGTTAGTGATATGATTTTGAACAATACTAGTGAGACATTCAATGGATACATCTTAAATGCTAGAGGAAAACATTGCATTCATATGAGATTCGGACATCTCTTATGGTTAGGCAACATAGGAAGAAAATGGAGGTAAGGGGCTATACTCACTTGATATGTCCTAAAATCATGGAGAAGATAGAGAAGCTGAAGCGCTATTGTAGGTATTGTGTCCTTCATGCTGCATCTGATGTCATGTTTTAAGTAGAAAATTATGGGGACAGATTTATAGTAGATGTCAGGGCTAGAATCTGCACTTGTAGGTCATGGGATATAACAGGCATACCATGCATCTATGCATGTGATGCAATCAATTTGATGCGCAAGGATGCAACAAACTTTTGTCATGAGGCATACTCAATGGATAAGTATGTAGAATGCTACAAATATGGCTTGCCACCATTGAATGGGGAAAGGATGTGGCCCATAGCAGAAGGTTTGCCTATCATTCCACCACCTGTGAAGAAGATGCCTGGTAGACCTAAGAAGAAGAGAAAGATAAATCCTGAGGAGAATCCAGATAAGAAGCATAAGTTGAGAAAGACAGGTGTTCAAATGAGGTGCCATAAGGGGGTGCTTGGTATGATGGAATGGAATGGAGGTAAAAATGATGTAGAAATTATATGATCATTTCTACCTCCATTCCATTCTGCCTCATTCCATTCCATCATACCAAGCACCCCCTAAATGTAATCAGTTAGGGCATAACCAGAGAAGCTGCAAGAATCCAGCAGTTTCTAGGCCTAATCCACAACAGGTAACTTTCTTCAATAATCTCTTATTTGAATTTATGGATTGTGTTGTAATGCATTCGTGTATTTTGCATGATTGTGTTATAGGGGAGAAGAGGTATACCGAGAAAGGTACCAAATGAAGCCGAAGGTTCAATAGCTTCTACCTCTGCAACCAATGCAAGCCATGCAAGAACAAGTGTGAATTCAACCAAAGAAACTCAAGCAAGATCAAGTCTGACTTCAAGCAGAGGAGCAATGGGAGCTGCTGACATGGTATCTACAAGAATGCCCACTGACATGAAAACAATTTTCATACCACCAAAGCCTAAGCCTTCTGGTAGTGTTGCTGCATCTTCAAGAAACAAGGGAAAGAAGAAGAAAATAATTTTGTTGGGATATTATGTTAAGGGGGAACTTGGATTCAATTGTGTTTTGATTGGATTCCAAAACCCTCATAGAATATTTCCCTTATGATCTTTGATGATCCAGCTCAAGTTACAATGTATATTTTAATGTATTATAAAAGCTCTCTTGTTAGGGAGCTCTCATCTTAAGTGTAACTTTAGAGCGTTTAGGTGAAAGCGCCTATTTGGAAGAAAGCCAAAACGCCTGTCTGAAGGAAATCCAAAGCGCAAAAATTGATCCGCCCTCACGTTTGAGGGTGAGGGAGATGGAATAATAATCGATTAAGTAATCGAGTCGAACCACAAGGAATGTTATGGCGTGAGAATTTCAACTAGTAATCTAGCTATTTAACTACTATCCAAGCTACCGAATGTCATGTTTTTATGTTTTCTATAAGCTAATAATCAAATGAAATGACAATTAATCAAGAAACAAACAAGTAACAAACGATTGAAATCAATAAGACAAAGTATGGTTCCAAATATAATCCGACTTTCACTAGAGAAATAGGTTTTGGAATTTGCAAGGATAAACCGATTTAATCTAATTCATACGGGAGTTCTTTATAAGATATACACCAACTCTTTTCTCAAGCAATCAATGTAAGTAGATTAACTTATGACATCTATCTCCGCTAGGTCTCAAGATGCATAAATCAACTCCAAATAGCTCAATTAATATCTAGAATCTCCTATTAGCAAGATTTACTAATATGTTGTGATTTGATGTCAAGTGTTATGAACTAAAGCCTACATCAAACACCTTGTATGCACTCAATGATGGCCAATCAATCATGCAATAAAATCAAGTCCCAAACCACAAGACATATGAATTAGAAGGCAAATCACCTAAACACATTCGACTCTAGCATTTCTAACAAAAATGGATCAAAAACCGAAAAGAAATGAGAAAAATAGAATGTATGGTACAAGTTAGGAAACCCTAGCATTTCTAACCTTTAAGCACATGAATCGAGACTTAAACACAAGCAAAACACACTCAACATGCACATAAAATACGTGTTAATTACTCCCCCAAACTTAAGCCATTGTTCGTCCCGAACAATGAAATGAACAATCAAAACACTTAACACGTATGGGATGTGCATTTCAAGTTCATCGATGCCTCATTTCACTTCAAAACCATTTAAACTCAAGAAAATCATCAAGTCAAGCCAAACACTCATGAAATTACTCACTCTCCTAGCATAGAACTCAATCACCTAAACACATTCGACTCTAGACCTCACAAAAAACGTGTGTATCACTCGATCACTCAATATATGGAAAAGGTAAGCACTCATCGAAATCATGCAATACATAACTTTGACCATAAGCTTGCCTATCAACTTAAGTTTCTAATACTACAATGCATGCACAAATTAGGATAAAAAAGGTCTTTATTAAGCTTGTAATGTAGGGACATTGGTTAAGGTAGGGAATTTTAGGCTAAGTGACTTAAATTTTCATCCAAGCACCCTTGCCCCCTTTCTTCACCTTTCTAAAGTATGAATTTCTTCATCTTCCACCTTATCCAACCCCTTTTTAGCTAATGAATCCCAAGCTTCTACCAAATATCTAAAGAAACACCCCTTTAAGAAACACCCCTTTATGCTCTTATTCTTTTCTTTTTCTAGTAAGAACTTTGTTCTTACGTTTTTTTTTTTTTTGTTTTTTTCATCAAGAACTTTGTTCTTATTCTTTTCTTTTCTAACCATAAGCTTATAGGAGTGTTCTTTCAACTCAAAACCAATCTCAAGACCTTTCACCATCATCCAACATTTCTCATGAATTTTCAAATTTCACCAAGGTTCCCTTAACCGTCCTTCACCCCCTATCATCCGGTTCAAGAAGAAAAGGCTCTATTCAAGGCTCAAAATGGGACGACAATGGTAATGAAAGATAGGTTAGTGTTTAGGAAAATTGGGCTATCCAATGATGACCTAAAATTATCTCCTAATCATGCACACATGTAACATTTATAACAAGAGTATCAAGGCAAGTTCTAGTAAAGAAAATGTAATGCAAGATCAAGCTCTCAAGAAAGGATATTAACTATGTAAAATGCATAGTTTAGGGCTCAAAATCCTCTCAAGCTTTTTGTCTAGAGCCTACGTGCCTAAGATCAATCTTTCATGCCATTCAAGTGAAGTAACCTAATCATGCTTGACTTTGACTCGAAAAATTTCAAAATATTTCATCATTTTCATCAATCATCGGCATCTCACTTGAAAACACTAGAGCAAATCAACACGATCATTTCACACTCAAGCATGCAAACATTCATTCACTTAAAATTTTTCCTTTCTTAAAAATTTCGCATTCAAAACCATAAACTCATGAAAAATATTCATTTAACCCTAATTCATCCCCAAATGCACAAAATAAAACACAAACTTTCAAAAAAATTCAAAAACCATCAAACAAATTCATCAAATAACACAAGATCCTTTAAAATATCCCACCACTCAAACTCATCACCAAACAAATTCATCCCACAATCAACAACCAAACATTTTCCTCCACAATCCAAGCAAACATATCTCAATCAAGTAGACACAATCAAACCACAAGAGTGATATCAAATCACACTTTCAAGCCAATCAAGAGAGACAACACCCAACACAAGAAGCAAAGAAGTAAAAACAAAGGAGCAAAAGACAAGCATAATTAAAAGAATTGACAAGCATAAGATATAAGTAATTTAAATTCATTATCCTACCCCCCTCTCCCAAACTTATTTTAGAATATAAATTCTAAAATTGGTTTGGAGGGAAAGATATATAATGAATTTATATTACACTTACAACTTCTCCGAGCTATTGCGGGGGCGGCCTTGGCCATGTGCCGCCTTGGCCAATGTGATATTCCCGAAAGCTCTCAAGGAGTGCTTCTATTCTCTCGCTCAAATCACACTTTCAAGCCAATCAAGAGAGACAACACCCAACACAAGAAGCAAAGAAGTAAAAACAAAGGAGCAAAAGACAAGCATAATTAAAAGAATTGACAAGCATAAGATATAAGTAATTTAAATTCATTATCCTACCCCCCTCCCCCAAACTTATTTTAGAATATAAATTCTAAAATTGGTTTGGAGGGAAAGATATATAATGAATTTATATTACACTTACAACTTCTCCGAGCTATTGCGGGGGCAGCCTTGGCCATGTGCCGCCTTGGCCAATGTGATATTCCCGAAAGCTCTCAAGGAGTGCTTCTATTCTCTCGCTCCTTTGTGCTTCTTCTAGTTGAGTAAGCCGCATGGAGGTCACCTCTTGCCTCATCACCGTGACTTGGGCCTCTAAGTTTTTGAATCCACCTTCCATGTTGGACATTCGATCCTCAAGAGCATCGAATTTTTCATCATATAATGGTTCACTTGAACCTTGCTCATTGTCAAAATTCTCCTCCTCCATTTCTTCATCTTCATCATCCCCTCGGTCTCTTTCAACACTTCTTCCATTAAGTGAATATTCACTTCCTTCACCTTGGTTGAAGATCCTTTCTCTCATAATTCGGGTGTGCTCGTGGGTATCCATATACCAATTCATCCTCTCATGAAAATCCATGACCAAAATGCTCATAGCATTTGGTAGAGGATAATTTTCATCCTTGGAAATACGGAAGTAGTAAGGCGGGGAGCTTGAGTGAAGGAATCTTAAGCATCGAAGCTTGACAAAGTCGAGGAGAAAATCGCCTCTCATAGGAGTGTAGCCATTGAGATTAGGTCGAACCTTCCTTGTGATTGGAGTGAGCATGCCTCCAATATTGCATTTTCCAACTTCACCTTTAGCATGCTTCTTCACTTGGTTGAGAAAGAAATCACAAAAACTTATGCTTTTATTGGTAAGCATAGCATGTAAGATAAACAAATCATCATTTCTCACCGATGTGTTCTCACTCCTTGCCATGACGGTGTGTGCTATAATCTTCAATACCATTCTCAACACCGGATTCCTAACCTCATTTGACTTTGAGAATCCCGCCTTGAATCCTTCCTCCGCATTTGGAACAAGGGTATGCCAAATGGCTTGTACATTGAAATCTCTATCCACTATGCGATCACCACCATGAGGAAAGTTGAAGGCATTATCAATGTGTAGGTAGCTCATCGTGTGCTTCTCTCCAAAGAGTTGAAATTTAATTGATTTGTTGATGCGCATATACTCTCAATCAAATGTGCTTAACATCTCTAAAACAACTTTTTCGTAAGTCCTCCGATCTTGATTCTCACCATCTATAAGGCTTCCCCAACCAATGTTATCGGAAAGCTCCTTCACATTTTCATAGAGACCGAGGGATTCCAAAACTTCCTTGGAAGGGAATCTTGTGACCTCAATTTTTTTGGTAACAAGACTTGCGAAAGCGGCCCTTTCCTCATTGTTGCTCAAGTGTAAATCATAAGATTATGGGATCTTTTGATTGTTGCTTGATGTAGTGGACGGTGGTCGAGATGAGGAGGAGCCATCTTTCTTTCTCTTATGTGAATAGGTAACCAAGGCCTTAGGAGCCTTTTCTTTTCCTTTAGCTCCTTGATTCCTAAAGAAATGAGAAAATCCAAGTAAGATTCAACATTTAAGCTATGAACCATCACACAACAATCACACATCATCTATCCATTACCCCCACTTTGGCTTTTATTCATTTAAGAAAAGGATTTCAAACAAACTTAGGCCAATGCAAGTGATTTTCCATAACTTCTTCAAGTATGAGCAAGTTCCAAGAGATTCAAATTCATATGAATGAAATGCAATGCAAAAGAATTCATTGAATTTTCCCTTAATAACCACCAAAAATCAATTATCAACAAATTTTCTCCAATGCGTAAAGAGACAAGATTTATAAGAGAATTCATGCCTAACATTATCTCTATCATGCTTCCTAAAGAGAATAACCAAGGATTCTAATTTATACCAAATATCACATTTTTCATTCAAGAATTCTTCAATATTTCAAGAAAAACCCTAGCAAGAATTTCTAGTTAATTCATGAATTTACTAAGCAAATCAAGCATATCAATTCATAGAAACTAAGTAGAAACTCACACAAACAAGGATATGGAATTCATTACCTCATTATCTTGAAGAATTTAGAAGAAATTCAAACTTCCACAAAGAAAAATGAATTTTCGTTTTTTAATGAAAAGTGGCTAAAATGTGAAATTTTTGGTTCAAAATGTGGGTTTTATGATGGGTAATGGACCTATGGAAGGATTTAACTTAATTCCAAGTTATTTGAGAGTAATTGAAGCAAGAAAATTGAAGATTGGGAGAGAAATGAGGTGGGTTTTAGAGTGAGAAAGTGGGTGTGAGGTTATCATCTAGCAAAATGAAAGAAAAATAGAAATAGGGGGGAAGCAAGGGGAACCGGCGGTCCAAGTGCCAAAACCGGCGACCCATTGGACCGCCGGTTATCACAGAGGCTCCGGCGACCCACAGCTCCAAAACCGGCGACCCATTAGACCGCCGGTGTGGGCCGCCGGTTGCTCCCGAGCCACACTTCTTTCGGGCCGTTTTTTCGGCCCTTCCAACCGGAAGGGCCGATTTCCGATCCTCCATCGAGACCCCCTAAACATATTTTTATACTTTTCTAATTTTTTAATTTTTAATTTTTCTATTTTTTTATGGGTTTTTTCGAAATGAAACGAAAAATGAAACAAACGACTCAAAAATCAAAAATGAAATAAAAACTAAAGAAAACGAAAAGGAAAGGATACATGTTGAGGTGCCTCTCAACTAGCGCTTTGTTTAATGTCGTTAGCTCGACATTACCTCCAAAATCAAGGATCGTTGAGGTAGAAAACCGACTCCTCACGAGTCCTCTCCAGCTTGAAGTAAGGCTTGAGACGATGACCATTGGCAAGAAATTTGGAACCATCTTCCTTCAAGAGCTCAAAGGTGCCATTTTTGTTAGCCTTGTATATCACATAAGGCCCGGTCCATCGAGACTTGAGTTTTCCCGGAAAAAGACGAAGTCTAGAATTAAAGAGCAAGACCTCATCTCCCGGACCAAGTTCCTTCCTTCGAATGCCCATATCATGGAATTTTTTTGCTCTTTCCTTATAAATTCTAGAATTCTCATAAGCCTCGTTTCTCCATTCCTCCAACTCAACAAGATGATCAATGCGACTATATCCGGCTCTTTTGAAATCAAAGTTGATGGCTCGAGTAGCCCAATATGCTTGATGCTCGATTTCCAAAGGTAAATGACAAGACTTCCCAAATACAAGTTGAAAAGGTGACATACCAATGGGAGTCTTGTGCGCCGTCCTATAAGCCTACAATGCATCATCGAGTTTGTTGGCCCAATCCTTCCTAGTGGTCACCGTTTTCTCCAAGATTTACTTTATTTCCCGATTTGTGAGCTCGGCTTGACCATTGGCTTGAGGATGATAGGGTGAAGTGATCTTGTGCTTCACTCCATACTTGGCAAGCACATTTCCTAGCCATTTGTTGTTAAAATGGGACCCCCCATTGCTAAGCAATGCTCTCGGAGTGCCAAACTGAGTCAAGATGTTCTTCTTGAGAAACTTGATCACCACTTTTGCATCATTTGTCGAGGTTGGAATGGCCTCGACCCATCTCGACACATACTCGATGGCAAGGAGAATATAGGAAAATCCACACGAAGTTGGAAAAGGGCCCATAAAGTCAATCTCCCACACATCAAACAACTCTACCTCAATCATAACATTTTGGGGCATCTCATCTCTCTTAGAGATGTTTCCTATCCTTTAGCATCGATCACACATTTTGACAAAGGCTTGACAATCCCGAAATATCGAAGGCCGATAAAAGCCACTTTGATAAATCTTCATGGCCGTTCTATTTGCTCTGAAATGTCTACCACTTGGTCCATTGTGGCACTCCTTGATGATCTTTTGCCAATCAATCTCCATAACGCATCTCCGAATCACACCATCGGCACATCTTCTCCACAAATGAGGATCACTCCAATTTTAGAAATTCACTTCACGGAGAAACTTCTTCTTAGCATAATCCGTAGTGAGATTTGGAGATAACTCATGAAGAACCAAGTAATTTGCATAATCCGCAAACCAACATTTATGAATCTTCAAAGCAAAGATAGTTAAACAAAAGAGCTTTTCATCGGGAAAACACTCACCAATTTCCAACTTGCCATCATCACCTTCAATTGGATCTTCAACACGAGATAGATGATTCGCTATGACATTCTCACAACCTTTTCGATCACGAATCTCAACATTGAACTCTTTTAGAAGAAGAATCCAACGAATAAGGCGAGGTTTAGCATCGTTCTTGGCCATGAGTTGACGAATAGCCGTGTGATCCGAATACACAACGGTTTTGTTTCCAACAAGATAAGCTCGAAACTTATCAAATGCAAAGACAATAGCCAAGAATTCCCGTTCCGTGGTTATGTAGTTTCTTTGGGCCGGATCCAAGGTCTTACTAGCATAATGAATAACTCAAAATACCTTGTCCCGGATTTGGCCTAACACAACTCCCAACGTCCAATCACTAGCATCACACATCAATATGAAAGGGTCACTCCAACATGGGATAATCAAGACGGGAGTTGATATCAAAGCCTTCTTTAGAGTCTCAAATGCTTTCAAACACTTGTCATCAAACTCAAACTTAGCATCCTTCTCCAAAAGAGAACATAGAGGTTTTGTGATCTTCGAGAAATCCCTTATTAATCTTCGATAAAACCCGGCATGACCAAGAAAACTCCGAATGGATTTCACATTGGTTGGTGGAGGAAGCTTCTCAATGGCAATGATCTTAGCTCTATCCACTTCCAATCCATCATAGGAGATCTTATGACCAAGCACAATTCCAACCTTGACCATGAAGTGACACTTTTCCCAATTGAGTACTAAAGACTTCTCTTCACATCTTTGCAACACAATAGAGAGGTTGTCTAGGCATGCATCAAAACTCGAGTCAAACACCGAAAAGTCATCCATAAACACTTCCATTATGTTTTCAATAAGACCATCAAAAATCGACATCATGCACCTTTGAAATGTAGCCGGGGCGTTGCACAAACCAAAAGGCATCCTCCGAAATGCAAACACTCCATAAGGACAAGTAAACGCCGTCTTGTGTAGGTCTTCGGGGGCTATCATGATTTGATTGTACCCCGAATACCCATCAAGGAAGCAATAATACTCGTACCCGGCCAATCTATCCAACATTTGGTCGATAAAAGGAAGAGGAAAATGATCCTTCCTTGTGGCCGCATTCAACGCCCTATAGTTGATGCAAACACGCCATCCGGTGGCCAATCTTGTAGCAATCATCTCATTCTTCTCATTGGTGATCACGGTCATTCCACCCTTCTTTGGGACAACTTGTGTTGGACTAACCCATTCACTGTCGGAGATTGCATATATCATCCCCGCATCTAACAACTTCAAGACCTCTTTCCGAACAACTTCTAGCAACATGGGGTTCAATCTCCTTTGAGGTTGAACCTTAGGACGAAAACCATCTTCCATCAATATTCTATGCATACACACCGATGGACAAATCCCCTTAATATCATCAATGGTCCAACCAATCACATTCTTATACCTTCTAAGCACCCTCAACAATTTATCAACTTCGGATGTAAAAAGATGTTTTGATATGATAACCGGAAAGGAGTTTTTATCACCAAGGAAAGCATACCTTGAGTGATCCGGAAGAGGTTTCAACTCATGGCTTGAATGAGGAGTATTTGAAGATGATTTCTCTTGAGTTGAACTTCCAACTTCCCCCGGTTTGTTGATGTCAAGGTACTTCACTTTATCTTTTGGAGAGTCTTGGTTGGTAACCACCCGTGCAAGTCATTCAAGGAGATCATCACAAGCATCCTCCAAGTTGGAATAGGTATAGATAGAATTGGAGATGACATGTTCCACCGGATCCTTAGCCATAGATGTAGACAAGGAAATGATCATCTTGCATTCTTCAACTTGAGAATCATCGACCTTCTTCATAGCATCGAATATGGAAAGGGTGAGGGATTCATCATTGACTCTAAAAGTGAGATTTCCCTCTTGTACATCAATAAGAGCCCGTCCCGTTGCAAGAAATGGCCGACCAAGGATGAGAGGCATGTTTCTGTCCTCCGGCATATCTAGAACCATAAAGTCGACAGGGAATATGAAATCTTCAACTTTCACAAGGACATCATCTACTACTCCATTTGCATAAGTGATAGATCTATCCGCCATTTGGAGAGCTATGGCTATAGGTTTGATGTTACCTATTTCCAATCTCTTAAAAATGGATAGAGGCATTAGATTTATACTAGCTCCCAAATCACACAAAACATTTCCAAATTTTGAACCACCAATCAAACAAGCTATTGTGAAACTTCTGGGATCCTTTTGCTTTGAAGGCATGTCCTTCTTTTGCAAGATTACACTACATTCCTCCAACAAGTTTATAGTCTCAAATTGACCAAACTTCCTTTTGTTGGCAACGGCCTCTTTCAAAAACTTAGCATAACTAGGCATATCCCTCAATCCATCAAGTAGAGGGATGTTGAGATGTACCTTGTTGAAAATCTCTAAAAATCTCTTCATCTTCTCATCCACCTTTGCCTTGGCCAAATGATGAGGAAAAGGAGCTCTAGTGATCACATATTTGGTAGGGATAGGTGCCTCTACCAAATCATCCTCTTGAAATCTTTCTTGAAGAGTGACTTTCTTTGAACCTTCATCCTTTGCACATGAAGCTTGAACCTCTTTTGATGATTTCTCTTCATATTTTGAGGTTTCTTCTTCATAAGGAATTTCTTCAACAAGAACTTCTTCCTTCCCACTTCCGGATGCAACATGGTTCTCATACCCTTTTCCACTTCTCAACATGATAGCATTGCATCCTTTAGGGTTCACTTCCGTATTACTTGGAAACATGCCCGGAGTATGTTGAGTGGTAGCTTGATTAGCCATTTGACTAATTTGACCTTCCATCATCTTTACTTGCTTTGTTAAAGAAGTGAGGGAATTCTCCAATGCACTCACCTTTTGCCCAGTTTGATTTATGAACGAACTTTGTTGATTTGCTATTTGTTGCACAATTTGCTCAAGGGAATGAGATGTCTTCTTAGGTTCCTCTATCATCCCTTGAGAGACGGAGAATCCGGGTGGTGGAAAATAAGCATTTCGGATTCCCATAAGAAAGGTTGGGATGAGTCCGGTTGTTAGGATTATAGGCTTGATAGCCTCCTTGATGACCATAAGAATTTCCTCCTTGTGGCTTCCCTTGAAATCCTCCTTGATAGTTTCCTTGAAAACCACCTTGAGTTCCTTGGAAATTTTGCTTGTTGAAGTTTCCATAGAGCCTTTGGTTCACAAAATTCACATCTTCACTCCCGTTGCACTCTTCACTTTCTTGAGATTGAACCACTTGAACATCTCTCTTTGATCTCCTCTCTTCTTCAAATTCCTTCTTGAGAAGGGTATATTGAGAAGCTAACTCATCAATCCTTGCATCTTCAAGTATAGAATTCACCTTCTTTGTAGGGCATCTCTCCATGGGCCATTGATAACTATTGGATGCTATCTCTTCTATGATCCTTAGAGTTTCCTTGGCATTTTGATTCACAAGGCAACCATCGGAGGTTGCATCCACTATGCTCCGTGTGTATGGAGAGAGTCCACTATAGAAGTTCACTATTTATTGAGCTTCGCTAAACCCATGTTGAGGGCACTTGCGTAGCAAGTCCCTATACCTTTCCCAAGCCTCAAATAGTGTCTCATCAACTTGTTGTGAGAAGTGAGAGATTTCCGAAATGAGTTTTTGAGCCTTTGAAGGAGGGAAGTACTTGGCAAGGAAAGCTTTACACAACATCTCCCATGTAGTGATCTCGCTCTTGTCAAGGTTTTTAAACCACTCCTTTACACGATCCCTTAGAGAAAAGTTGAAGAGTTTCATCCTTATAGCATCCTCAGGCACTCCATTGTGCTTCACCGTGTCACAAATCTCCAAAAATGTGCTCAAGTGAGCATTAGGATCCTCGGTTGGCCATCCACCGAATTGCTCCGATTGCACCATTTGGATAAGGCCGGTCCTTATCTCAAAGTTATTTGCGTTGACTCGAGGTCCCCATGTTCCTCCTTGAAATTGGTCCATTGGAGACTCAAACATTTGATTTAATGGAGGTTGTTGAGCCTCTTGTGCCCTTCTCTCTTGCTCAACTCTCCAAGCTTGCATATCTTTCAATTCCTTCCTAAAAGCCTCAACATCTTGATTGTTAGCCATATTTTGTTCTTCAACAACATTCCTTCTTCTATGCCTTCTTTCAAAGTTCAAGATCAAAGGTTGAACAAGTAATCCCTTAGACCTTGCGTGCATAAACCTACAAAACAAAAATTAAAAGAAACAATGCTTGAATTAGTAACTCAATAACCAAATCGACTATTAAAACTCAAACTAAACATTCCCCGGCAACGGCGCCAAAAATTAATCCGCCCTCACTTTTGAGAGTAAGGGAGATGCAATAATAATCGATTGAGTAATCGAGTCGAACCACAAGGAATGCTATGGCGTGAGAATTTCAACTAGTAATCTAGTTATTTAACTTCTATCCAAGCTACCGAATGTCATGTTTTTGTGTTTTCTATAAGCTAATAATCAAATTAAATGACAATTAATCAAGAAACAAACAAGTAACAAACGATTGAAATCAATAAGACAAAGTATGGTTCCAAATATAATCCGACTTTCACTAGAGAAATAGGTTTTGGAATTTGCAAGGATAAACCGATTTAATCTAATTCATACGGGAGTTCTTTATAAGATATACACCAACTCTTTTCTCAAGCAATCAATGTAAGTAGATTAACCTATGACATCTATCTCCGCTAGGTCTCAAGATGCATAAATCAACTCCAAATAGCTCAATTAATATCTAGAATCTCCTATTAGCAAGATTTACTAATATGTTGTGATTTGATGCCAAGTGTTATGAACTAAAGCCTACTAAGCATTTAATCAAACACCTTATATGCACTCAATGATGGCCAATCAATCATGCAATAAAATCAAGTCCCAAACCACAAGACATATGAATTAAAAGGCAAATCCAACTACAATATCCAAAAACCTATTAATATAGATCATGTCTTCATATATTTGAAACCAAAGGAAATTTAGCTAGACATAATTAAAGGAAATAAACCATGGAAAACATATGAAATCATGCTTAAAAGAAAAATAATTAAATAAGGAAGAAGAAGATGGTCTTGAATTGCAATTCCAACGAGTATAGCTCCACAAATCTTGAATTTACCAAAAAGGAAAAGAGGGAAATATAACTAGGGTTATAGGATATTAAAGTGTGTAAAAGTTACATCAAAAGGGAAGAATTTGGGGTTAAATACATTAAAAATCGTGTTTGGGTCGAACCGGGATGAAATGGGACGAACTGGGGCGAAACGGTGCGAACTGGGAGCTTTCTCGCGCAGCCGGCGGTCCATGGGAGGGGCACCGGCGGTCCAGTGGACCGCCGATCTGGGTCGCCGGTGGCTATGTGGTAAACGGCGGTTCAAATGTGATGAACCGGCGGCCCAATGGACCGCCGGTTTGGGTCGTTGGTTTGCCGCCCATCCGTCCTCTCTTGCGCAATATTTTTGTTTTCGCTTGTTCTCTCTCGTCCGAACTCCGATTCTCGATCCGCTTTTTGCTACAGCTTCCTAACGAACTCCTCTTCAATATGGAATGATCAAAGTTGCCAAATGAGTTCTTCATAAACCTGCAAAAAGACACAAAGAGACTTGAGAGAATGAGAAAAATATAAACGAACTTGAACTAGTGAAAACCTAACTTTATAAATTCAAATTCCACATTCTTAACCCTAGGTTTCACCCTAATTAAGCTCGATTATTCCTCATTTCTAGCCCCTAATCCTTAGCCACATGAATGCTCTTTTCAAATTCTTACAAAAATGAATCAAAAACCTAAAACAAAAGAGAAAAGTAGAATGTATGCTACAAGTTAGGAAACCCTAGCATTTCTAACCTTTAAGCACATGAATCGAGACTTAAACACAAGCAAAACACACTCAACATGCACATAAAATACGTGTTAATCACGTCTGTCTGAAGAAAGCCAAAGCGCCTATCTGAAGAAAGTCAAAGCGCGCGCTTCCAGTTCAAAGCACCTTCCAGGGCCAGAGCGCGCTTTCAGGTCAAAGCGCCTTCCAGGGCCAGAGCGTGCTTTCAGGTCAAAGCGCCTCTCATGGCCAAAGCGCCTCTCAGGACCAGAGCGCCTCTCAGGGCCAGAGCGCGCTTTTAGCTTGAGCTAGAGTGTCCGACAAGCAGGTGAGATGTGTCAGCTGCCAGACCACGTGTCCGCTCCAAATTGCTCAACGGACTGTGAAATGTCTAATCGCCGAATGCACAGGGCTAGGCTCCTCTAGTCAAACGACTATCTTTTTAGGACTGTGGTCTATCAAGGAAGAATTCAAAATTCGGATTAGACAAGTAAGGAACATGCACTCTATCTCTCCAACGGATAGATTAGTGTCCTTACTATAAATAGAAGGTTCAAGCTACATAGAAAGGAGATGAGAGAGCAAGCAAACAAAGTAGAAACCGTCCTACATCTCTCCTAAAAAGATCTTCGGATCTCAACCTTCTAGTTTATCCATAAGGCTTCAACTTCTATATCCATAAGCCTTAAAGAGAAATCCTAGCCTTCTACATTATGCTTCATTGTAAAAGGATTTCTCATTAGTTGGAAACTATACGAACCCAAACCTAAGCCTAAACCGAGTTTGAGAGTTTAGTTTGTAAAGGTTGTAAGGCTCGTGAGTGCCTATCGTATAAACTCATAGGCTCGTGAGTGCCGATCGTATAAACTCACATAGGCTCTTGGGTGCCCGTTGTAAACCCCAAGCTTTGAGTGAAGTTCATCACCGAGTGAAGGTGGTAAGAGTGGATGTAAGAGCGTAACCTCCGAACCACTATAACTCTTGTGTTATGCGTTTTACATTCTTTATGCTTTGATTATTCATAACACACACTCGCGCTCTAAGTGATAAACTGTTTTAAGTGCAAGATAACTAAAGCGAGTATAATAGCTCACCACATTCCGCACCGCACCACTCGCCAAGCAAGAAGCTTTGAAAATGTGAAACACTCTTAAAGCATCACGCTTCGCAAGAGGCCGAAAAATCGAAGAGAAGTTAAACACTTCTCCACACACGTATGCACCCCCCTTCTACGTGTGTGCCGCTACTTTCAGGACCAATAAATTTCAACACAAGAGAGCTGCAATTGAAACTAGATTTACTGTTTTGAACTTTCCAATTAGAACCTGTCATTCATAACTCCAATACCTCATTTTGGATTGCATTTGATCATTTTGGATTCCATGGGACAACTTTAGTCGCTTAGTTACTACTGTTTCTGTTAGTATTTATCAGTACTAAGTATTGAAGACGTTTCATTTTGATTGGATGTTAATGTAATGACAAGGTGATGGAGATTAAATATAGTATGGATATTATTATTATAATTATTTGTTTAATTAGATTTTTAGTTTACTTCTTTTCCAAGTAATTTAGACTATAAATATGTGGTTTCTTTATGTGGATCACCCGAAGAATTCGCACAAGTTTCAGATTTCGGCGAGAGCCTAGTGTTTTTCGGGTGGAAATGACGTGTTGAGCAATACACATTGCTTCGCCATGACTGAGGGTGAATTTCGGGCAAATTCCATCATTTAGAGGGTCAAATTTGCAATTTTAGAGTTTTCGGGATATTTTAACATTTTAGATTTAAGTTTTGGGGTTCTTTTGTTATTTCCTATTTTTCAGCGAATATGGTTAGTATATAATCGCTGTTAGTCGCCTTTTGAACGTAGTTATTGATATTTTATAAAACTGAGATTCATCTTTCTCATCGTCATTGCTCGGTATTCTGAGGAATCGAGTTTTGATATTGTTCTTCCTGTTCAATGCATTCACGCTGCATCACAAGGTTTTGAAGTAACATAAGAATTGTTCATCTAAATCTTGATGGTTATCATGTTTTCACCTCACCTAACTTGAGACATGTCTATTAGGTGTATAAAATCTTAACAAGTATGCAGCAAGGTTTACTACAAAAGATAACTTCCATTAATATAGGGGGAAAACATTGCATACATGGTAGGTTTTGCATAAACAAGACTACTATGATGTTCTAAACATCAGCAAGTTGAACCCTACTACATATCTTAATACAAGAACATACACCTTCAAACATAAACAACAACAACAACAAACACAATAAAAACGACCATGACCACACATACCCTAAACCATTTCTTCTCATTTGCAGCCTCCATGTCTTTGAACTTCATCTTCAATTTCTGCACTTTGAGCTTCAACAGCTCACATTCTTAAGCCTTCATCTTCAATTTCTCATTAAGGAGACTCTCATCAGCAGCCCTCACCTGCAGTTACCTCTGAAAGTCCTCCTGTTCCATCCTCAAATGCCGTTCATAGAAATTACGGCAGAAAGATACGGGTGTCGGAGCATCAACCCACTGGAAAAAGTCACAATCGTCGTACTGCACCCAAATTATTGGAGCCCAACTCACGAGATTCAGAATGGAAGAGCTCGTGCAGAAACTGGATGTAGTGAGTGAGAGTGATATTTGTTTGAAGAAAGTTGATTTCTCAGCCTTAAACCCTATATATATATTAGAGGCAATTTTTTTAGGAAATGAACGACGTCATTTTATGTGATTGCGAACGACGTCGTATCAGTCACCGCCGGTGAATGCCACCTAGACATCTCCGGCTGCCATGTTAGACGTCAATTGGGGAAAATCTGAATTCACGGTAAAAATTAAATCAAATCGAAAGTTGATGTATTAATTGACAATTTTGAAAGTTCGTGTGAAAAAGTAAAAAGTGGGTAAAGTTTATGTATTTTATGGCCAATAACCCTTTACTTTAAGCATAAATAGTGGGCCCACCTCTAAAATTTCGCATAGGGCCCTCGTTGAGCTAGCCCCGCCCATAGGGCTAGACAAGCAGCATCAACTTGTCGAAGAGCTCGGCCATGGCTGTTGGAATTTTCCCAATAAATGCTCTAAATTAAATCCATAATTAAGTTATGGTAATTCCATTAATTAATGGAATTTGATAATGGATTTGAAATCTACATTTTATGTAGATGAATCTAGTGTATTTATTTGTCTAATTCCATAAAGGAATGAATGAGAAATGAATGCACAAAGTAAAACATTTGAATGTGGGAAATGTGGGGGAAAACATTGTCCCACATTGGAAAAATAATGAAGAGTAGAGCCATTTATAAGGGATTTCCAAACACTAAGGAGCAATCAAGTGTGCTCCTCTATGGTGTGCCTTATGGTGTACCATAGTTGACTTTTTAGTCACCATTGACCGAACTCCTACGAGGATGGTGCGAAGCACCATCCGAGTCCGAGCACGTGCACGTCGCACTTGTCGCAATGGGCGCTTTGACGGCACACTTTGCACTTCGCACGTCGCGAGGAGCCGTAGGGGCCTTTGATGTTTTGGGCATCAATGGTTCGGATTGGTGACGTGGACGAGCGGCGTGTGTCAAACCCGCACAATGCGTGCGTTTGGTGACGTGACCGGCAGTTGAGCACGCGTGGCGTTGCCACGTGTGCGCCCAGTTGACGTGGAGGCGTGGCTGGCATATGTCCGTCGCATGTGCGCTGACATGGCGACCTCTAAGCGTGCCACGTGTCGCCGCGTGCTGACATAGCGTGCCCAGCCACTGCCACGTGGCAAACGGCGAAAGGGTGGCTCGCTAACCGAGGCAGCGGTTAGGCCCACATCTTGGCTGAACCAAGGTATCCCCTTGGTTTGCGCCATTTCGTCCGGTCGCGTCTCTTCGATCGCACCACTTGGAAACTATAAATAGAGCCCCCCCCCCCCTTTGGTTTCAATCATTCCAATTCGCTTCAAGCATCACATATATATCCTATAGTTTATCTTTTGCATACTCAAGTCCCGAGTATCAAGTAGGTTCGCCGTAATTACGACGTTCTAGTACAAGAACTCGTAATCGAAAACCGTTGTATCTTGGAGACAATTGCTATAGAACCGCGTGTACTGTGCGGAGCAATTTTGTCTTGCGGAGAGAGAATTAAATTCTCACCTCGGTTTTACATAGTCGTTACTCTGCTGATTCGCATTCTACACACCCAAATAACAATCGCAAGACAAAATTTCGTGTGGAAATGGCGCAATCAAGCAACACCAACATTCCAAACACCCCCGCTCATGCTGAAAAATCAGAGAAGTTCTCAGGTTCGGAATTTAAGCGTTGGCAATCTAAAATGTTGTTTTATCTCACTACTTTAAATTTGGCTCGATTCCTATCGGAAAATGAGCCCCATGTTGATGAAGATGATACCGATTCGGATAAACGAATCGCGTATGATGCATGGCATCATGGCGACTTTTTATGTCGCAACTACATACTCAATGGGCTAGACAACACACTTTATAGTGTGTACTCTAGTACCAAAACCTCCAAGGAATTATGGAATTCCTTGGAAACGAAGTACAAAACGGAAGACGCCGGCTTGAAGAAATTCATAGTCGGGCGATTCTTGGACTTCAAAATGGTAGACAGCAAGGCTGTCATTGAACAGGTGCAAGAGATTCAACTCATCTTGCACGACATACTCGCCGAGGGTATGGTCTTGTCGGAATCCTTTCAAGTGGCCGCAATAAGAAGAAATTGCCGCCCCGGTGGAAGGACTTCAAGAACTATCTCAAGCACAAACGCAAGAAGATGGGTCTTGAAGATCTAATCGTTCGTTTGAGGATTGAGGAGGATAATCGTCAATCTGACTCTAAAACGGACAAGTCCTCGTATGAGGAAAAGGCAAATTTGGCCGAGTCGAGCAATAATAAGAAGAAACGCAAGTTCAAAGGGAAGAAGCACGACTCCAACCCAAAGAAGCAAAGGAGGATCAAAGGAGATTGCTACAATTGTGGCAAACCGGGACACATGTCGAAGGACTGTCGCAAACCAAAGGCGGACAAGAAGAAAGAAGAAGCAAACATGGCGGAAGGAAAAACCGTGCCCATCGACATGAACGAGCTCAACCTCTCCGCAATTGTAGATGAAGTCAACTTGGTTGGAAACCCCTTGGGTTGGTGGATAGACACCGGCGCGACTCGCCATATTTGCGCCGACAAGGCTATGTTCTCGACCTATGAGGCGGTCACCGAGAAGAAGGAGCTCTACATGGGCAATTCCGCATCATCCAAGGTCATTGGATGTGGGAAAGTTGCCTCTTAATGACATCGGGATTGACGCTCACATTGCTAAATGTGTTGCACGTTCCCGACATTCGCAAGAACCTTGTCTCGGGATCTGCCTTGAGCAAAGCCGGCTTTAGAATGGTCTTTGAAGCCGACAAATTTGTATTGACCAAAAATGGTCGCTTTATAGGAAAAGGCTATCTAGACAATGGTCTTTTCAAGCTATGTACTATGAATGTACATCTCAATGATGCTAATAAAGATAAAGTTGTTTATTTGCTTGAGTCTCCTAATTTATGGCATGATAGATTAGGACATGCAAATTTCAAAACAATACATCGTTTGGTAAAAATGGAGTTATTGCCAAAAATATCATTCGATCATCACAAATGTGAGATATGTGTTGAGGCGAAAATGGCAAAACAACCATTCCATTCGGTGGAAAGGTCATCAAAACCTCTTGACTTCATTCATACGGATCTATGTGATTTAAAACTTGTGCAAACGAGAGGAGGTAAAAATTACTTCATCACCTTTATAGATGATTGCACAAGATTTTGCTATGTGTATCTTTTGAGAAGCAAGGATGAAGCCTTCGAAGCTTTCAAAAGTTACAAAAATGAAGTTGAAAATCAACTCAACACCAAAATAAAAATGATTCGTAGTGATCGAGGAGGAGAATATGTTGCGCCTTTTGAAGAATTCTGTCGTGAACATGGCATTATTCATCAAAAGACGGCACCTTACTCTCCACAATCTAATGGTGTTGCGGAACGAAAGAATAGAACATTGAAAGAAATGATGAATGCTATGTTGATTAACTCGGGTTTATCACATAACATGTGGGGGAAAGCTATTCTTTCAGCAAATAAGATTCTAAATAAGTTACCCCAAAAGAAACAAGATAAGACTCCATATGAACTATGGAAAGGTAGGAAACCATCCTACAAATACACGAAAGTGTGGGGGTGCTTAGCCAAAGTTGAAGTACCAAAACCCAAGCAAATGAAAATAGGACCTAAAACTATTGATTGCATTTTCATTGGTTATGCAAACAATAGTAGTGCTTATCGATTCTTGGTACACAGGTCAGAAGTACCGGACATAAACGAAGGAATGATCATAGAATCAAGAAATGTCATATTCTTTGAAACAATCTTTCCTAAGAAAGAAAAGAAGGACATAAGTTCTGTCAAGAGAACTTATGACGAAATCTAGCCTATGGATGTTAATTGTAGTGTTGAGTCAACACGCGAACCTACACCGGAACAAAGGCGAAGCAAAAGAGCAAAAACTACAAAATCATTTGGCCCCGATTTTGTAGTATATTCATTAGAAGATGAACCAAGGACTATCAAAGAAGCTTTGTCTAGTCCTGATGCCGATCTATGGAGAGAAGCAATAAATAGCAAATTTGAATCAATCTTAAACAATCACACTTGGAATATTGTTGATCTTCCTCCGGGAAATAAACCTTTGGGTTGCAAGTGGATTCTTAAGAAGAAATTCAAAGCTGATGGGTCTATAGATAAGTACAAAGCTCGGCTTGTAGTCAAGGGCTATAGGCAAAAGGAAGGGTATGACTACTTTGATACATACTCTCCCGTAACTCGAATTACATCCATTAGAACGCTAATAGCCATAGCGGCGTTGTATAATCTTGAAATACATCAAATGGATGTAAAGACGGCATTCCTAAATGGGGAACTTGAAGATGAAATATACATAGAACAACCCGAAGGATTTGTGATCCCCGGCCAAGAGAAGAAGGTGTGTAAACTTGTTAAATCCTTGTATGGACTTAAACAAGCACCTAAACAATGGCACGAGAAATTTGACGAAGTAATGTTGTCAAATAAGTTCAAAATTAATGAATGTGACAAATGTGTCTACATCAAAGGCACCCTAAACAACTTCATCATCGTATGTTTATACGTTGATGACATGTTGATTATGGGAAGTAGTCATGATGTTATCATGAATACAAAGGAAATGTTGAAAAGAAATTTCGACATGAAAGATAAGGGATTAGCGGACGTGATTCTAGGAATTAAAATTTCTAGAACATCAGAAGGAATAATCTTATCACAATCTCATTACATTGAGAAAGTGCTTAAGAAATTCAAAGCGTTCGATCTACCACCGGCTAGGACACCCGTCGATTTAAGTCTACACTTGGCTAAAAATCGAGGAGAACCCGTTTCGCAAGAAGATTATGCTAAGATCATTGGAAGCCTAATGTATATCACAAATTGTACAAGGCCTGACTTAGCATATTCTCTAAGTAAATTGAGTCGATTCACGAGTAATCCCGCGAAGGATCATTGGACGGCTCTAACTAGAGTGTTGAGGTATTTAAAACATACCTACACGTTCGGATTACACTACTCACGATATCCAGCCGTGTTGGAGGGATATAGTGATGCGAATTGGATATCCGATACCAAAGACACCAAATCTACAAGTGGGTTTGTGTTTACCATTGGAGGCGGTGCCATAAGTTGGAAATCCTCTAAGCAAACATGTATTGCCCGATCCACTATGGAATCGGAGTTCATAGCCTTAGATAAGGCCGATGAAGAAGCCGAATGGCTTAGAAACTTCTTAGAGGATATTCCCTGTTGGGATAAACCCGTGTCTCCCGTCATGGTACATTGCGATAGCATGGCTGCCATAGGGAGGGCAAAGAATAGTTTGTATAATGGTAAGTCTCGACATATTCGTCGTAGACACAATACCGTTAGGCAATTGATCACGACTGGCATAATATGCATTGACTATGTAAAGTCAAAAGACAATATAGCGGATCCGTTTACTAAAGGTATTAATCGTGATCAATTCTACAACGCAGTAAGGGGAATGGGATTGAAACCCACGATAAATGGACGTTCATAAATGACACTCCACCATGATGATTGGAGATCCCATGAACTTGGTTCAAGGAGACAACATTTTGTGAAGGTTCAAGTCAAGTACTTGGAACTATATAATCCATTCTCGCAGCTGCCCAAGTACGAACCTGTCGTGCGTGGTAAAGGGTAAACTTGTGAAAAGTTTTTAATGATTTCTATAGTCTTGTAAAAGGTGGAGTATGGCAGGATACTCTTTATAGAAGATCACCTATATAAGTGAGAAGTGAGGCCGCTTCTAATTAAAAAAACACTTATGAATCCAAGATATGGTCCAAGGCCAAAATGGACACAACGTGAGAACTGAAAGATATTAGATCTGTTATTGTGTGTGTGTTATTGTCTTGATTTGCACAAAAGTTGAACGGTTCAAGACATCTCGTTCACCGAGCAGCAAGTAAATCCGATAACACTACACTAAGGAAGGTTCAAGGCTAACTACCACCTTTCCTGATGCAATAACAAGTCGTCGGGACTTAGTATAGGTTGCATATGCATTAATTTCATTCATGTGGGGGATTGTTGGAATTTTCCCAATAGATGCTCTAAATTAAATCCATAATTAAGTTATGGTAATTCCATTAATTAATGGAATTTGATAATGGATTTGAAATCTACATTTTATGTAGATGAATCTAGTGTATTTATTTGTCTAATTCCATAAAGGAATGAATGAGAAATGAATGCACAAAGTAAAACATTTGAATGTGGGAAATGTGGGGGAAAACATTGTCCCACATTGGAAAAATAATGAAGAGTAGAGCCATTTATAAGGGATTTCCAAACACTAAGGAGCAATCAAGTGTGCTCCTCTATGGTGTGCCTTATGGTGTACCATAGTTGACTTTTTAGTCACCATTGACCGAACTCTTACGAGGATGGTGCGAAGCACCATCCGAGTCCGAGCACGTGCACGTCGCACTTGTCGCAATGGGCGCTTTGACGGCGCACTTTGCACTTCGCACGTGCGCATCGTCGTGAGGAGCCGTATGGGCCTTTGATGTTTTGGGCATCAATGGTTCGGATTGGTGACGTGGCGTGCAAGGTGGCGGTGACGTGGATGAGCGGCGTGTGTCAAACCCGCACAATGCGTGCGTTTGGTGACGTGGCCGGCAGTTGAGCACGTGTGCGCCCAGTTGATGTGGAGGCGTGGCTGGCGTATGTCCGTCGCGTGTGCGCTGACGTGGCGACCTCTGAGCGTGCCACGTGGCGCGCCCAGCCACGTGGCAAACGGCGAAAGGGTGGCTCGCTAACCGAGGCAGCGGTTAGGCCCACATCTTGGCTGAACCAAGGTATCCCCTTGGTTTGCGCCATTTCGTCCGGTCGCGTCTCTTCGATCGCACCACTTGGAAACTATAAATAGAGCCCCCCCCCTTTGGTTTCAATCATTCCAATTCGCTTCAAGCATCACATATATATCCTATAGTTTATCTTTTGCATACTCAAGTCCCGAGTATCAAGTAGGTTCGCCGTAATTACGACGTTCTAGTACAAGAACTCGTAATCGAAAACCGTTGTATCTTGGAGACAATTGCTATAGAACCGCGTGTACTGTGCGGAGCAATTTTGTCTTGCGGAGAGAGAATTAAATTCTCACCTCGGTTTTACATAGTCGTTACTCTGCTGATTCGCATTCTACACACCCAAATAACAATCGCAAGACAAAATTTCGTGTGGAAATGGCGCAATCAAGCAACACCAACATTCCAAACACCCCCGCTCATGCTGAAAAATCAGAGAAGTTCTCAGGTTCGGAATTTAAGCGTTGGCAATCTAAAATGTTGTTTTATCTCACTACTTTAAATTTGGCTCGATTCCTATCGGAAAATGAGCCCCATGTTGATGAAGATGATACCGATTCGGATAAACGAATCGCGTATGATGCATGGCATCATGGCGACTTTTTATGTCGCAACTACATACTCAATGGGCTAGACAACACACTTTATAGTGTGTACTCTAGTACCAAAACCTCCAAGGAATTATGGAATTCCTTGGAAACGAAGTACAAAACGGAAGACGCCGGCTTGAAGAAATTCATAGTCGGGCGATTCTTGGACTTCAAAATGGTAGACAGCAAGGCTGTCATTGAACAGGTGCAAGAGATTCAACTCATCTTGCACGACATACTCGCCGAGGGTATGGTCTTGTCGGAATCCTTTCAAGTGGCCGCAATAAGAAGAAATTGCCGCCCCGGTGGAAGGACTTCAAGAACTATCTCAAGCACAAACGCAAGAAGATGGGTCTTGAAGATCTAATCGTTCGTTTGAGGATTGAGGAGGATAATCGTCAATCTGACTCTAAAACGGACAAGTCCTCGTATGAGGAAAAGGCAAATTTGGCCGAGTCGAGCAATAATAAGAAGAAACGCAAGTTCAAAGGGAAGAAGCACGACTCCAACCCAAAGAAGCAAAGGAGGATCAAAGGAGATTGCTACAATTGTGGCAAACCGGGACACATGTCGAAGGACTGTCGCAAACCAAAGGCGGACAAGAAGAAAGAAGAAGCAAACATGGCGGAAGGAAAAACCGTGCCCATCGACATGAACGAGCTCAACCTCTCCGCAATTGTAGATGAAGTCAACTTGGTTGGAAACCCCTTGGGTTGGTGGATAGACACCGGCGCGACTCGCCATATTTGCGCCGACAAGGCTATGTTCTCGACCTATGAGGCGGTCACCGAGAAGAAGGAGCTCTACATGGGCAATTCCGCATCATCCAAGGTCATTGGATGTGGGAAAGTTGCCTCTTAATGACATCGGGATTGACGCTCACATTGCTAAATGTGTTGCACGTTCCCGACATTCGCAAGAACCTTGTCTCGGGATCTGCCTTGAGCAAAGCCGGCTTTAGAATGGTCTTTGAAGCCGACAAATTTGTATTGACCAAAAATGGTCGCTTTATAGGAAAAGGCTATCTAGACAATGGTCTTTTCAAGCTATGTACTATGAATGTACATCTCAATGATGCTAATAAAGATAAAGTTGTTTATTTGCTTGAGTCTCCTAATTTATGGCATGATAGATTAGGACATGCAAATTTCAAAACAATACATCGTTTGGTAAAAATGGAGTTATTGCCAAAAATATCATTCGATCATCACAAATGTGAGATATGTGTTGAGGCGAAAATGGCAAAACAACCATTCCATTCGGTGGAAAGGTCATCAAAACCTCTTGACTTCATTCATACGGATCTATGTGATTTAAAACTTGTGCAAACGAGAGGAGGTAAAAATTACTTCATCACCTTTATAGATGATTGCACAAGATTTTGCTATGTGTATCTTTTGAGAAGCAAGGATGAAGCCTTCGAAGCTTTCAAAAGTTACAAAAATGAAGTTGAAAATCAACTCAACACCAAAATAAAAATGATTCGTAGTGATCGAGGAGGAGAATATGTTGCGCCTTTTGAAGAATTCTGTCGTGAACATGGCATTATTCATCAAAAGACGGCACCTTACTCTCCACAATCTAATGGTGTTGCGGAACGAAAGAATAGAACATTGAAAGAAATGATGAATGCTATGTTGATTAACTCGGGTTTATCACATAACATGTGGGGGAAAGCTATTCTTTCAGCAAATAAGATTCTAAATAAGTTACCCCAAAAGAAACAAGATAAGACTCCATATGAACTATGGAAAGGTAGGAAACCATCCTACAAATACACGAAAGTGTGGGGGTGCTTAGCCAAAGTTGAAGTACCAAAACCCAAGCAAATGAAAATAGGACCTAAAACTATTGATTGCATTTTCATTGGTTATGCAAACAATAGTAGTGCTTATCGATTCTTGGTACACAGGTCAGAAGTACCGGACATAAACGAAGGAATGATCATAGAATCAAGAAATGTCATATTCTTTGAAACAATCTTTCCTAAGAAAGAAAAGAAGGACATAAGTTCTGTCAAGAGAACTTATGACGAAATCTAGCCTATGGATGTTAATTGTAGTGTTGAGTCAACACGCGAACCTACACCGGAACAAAGGCGAAGCAAAAGAGCAAAAACTACAAAATCATTTGGCCCCGATTTTGTAGTATATTCATTAGAAGATGAACCAAGGACTATCAAAGAAGCTTTGTCTAGTCCTGATGCCGATCTATGGAGAGAAGCAATAAATAGCAAATTTGAATCAATCTTAAACAATCACACTTGGAATATTGTTGATCTTCCTCCGGGAAATAAACCTTTGGGTTGCAAGTGGATTCTTAAGAAGAAATTCAAAGCTGATGGGTCTATAGATAAGTACAAAGCTCGGCTTGTAGTCAAGGGCTATAGGCAAAAGGAAGGGTATGACTACTTTGATACATACTCTCCCGTAACTCGAATTACATCCATTAGAACGCTAATAGCCATAGCGGCGTTGTATAATCTTGAAATACATCAAATGGATGTAAAGACGGCATTCCTAAATGGGGAACTTGAAGATGAAATATACATAGAACAACCCGAAGGATTTGTGATCCCCGGCCAAGAGAAGAAGGTGTGTAAACTTGTTAAATCCTTGTATGGACTTAAACAAGCACCTAAACAATGGCACGAGAAATTTGACGAAGTAATGTTGTCAAATAAGTTCAAAATTAATGAATGTGACAAATGTGTCTACATCAAAGGCACCCTAAACAACTTCATCATCGTATGTTTATACGTTGATGACATGTTGATTATGGGAAGTAGTCATGATGTTATCATGAATACAAAGGAAATGTTGAAAAGAAATTTCGACATGAAAGATAAGGGATTAGCGGACGTGATTCTAGGAATTAAAATTTCTAGAACATCAGAAGGAATAATCTTATCACAATCTCATTACATTGAGAAAGTGCTTAAGAAATTCAAAGCGTTCGATCTACCACCGGCTAGGACACCCGTCGATTTAAGTCTACACTTGGCTAAAAATCGAGGAGAACCCGTTTCGCAAGAAGATTATGCTAAGATCATTGGAAGCCTAATGTATATCACAAATTGTACAAGGCCTGACTTAGCATATTCTCTAAGTAAATTGAGTCGATTCACGAGTAATCCCGCGAAGGATCATTGGACGGCTCTAACTAGAGTGTTGAGGTATTTAAAACATACCTACACGTTCGGATTACACTACTCACGATATCCAGCCGTGTTGGAGGGATATAGTGATGCGAATTGGATATCCGATACCAAAGACACCAAATCTACAAGTGGGTTTGTGTTTACCATTGGAGGCGGTGCCATAAGTTGGAAATCCTCTAAGCAAACATGTATTGCCCGATCCACTATGGAATCGGAGTTCATAGCCTTAGATAAGGCCGATGAAGAAGCCGAATGGCTTAGAAACTTCTTAGAGGATATTCCCTGTTGGGATAAACCCGTGTCTCCCGTCATGGTACATTGCGATAGCATGGCTGCCATAGGGAGGGCAAAGAATAGTTTGTATAATGGTAAGTCTCGACATATTCGTCGTAGACACAATACCGTTAGGCAATTGATCACGACTGGCATAATATGCATTGACTATGTAAAGTCAAAAGACAATATAGCGGATCCGTTTACTAAAGGTATTAATCGTGATCAATTCTACAACGCAGTAAGGGGAATGGGATTGAAACCCACGATAAATGGACGTTCATAAATGACACTCCACCATGATGATTGGAGATCCCATGAACTTGGTTCAAGGAGACAACATTTTGTGAAGGTTCAAGTCAAGTACTTGGAACTATATAATCCATTCTCGCAGCTGCCCAAGTACGAACCTGTCGTGCGTGGTAAAGGGTAAACTTGTGAAAAGTTTTTAATGATTTCTATAGTCTTGTAAAAGGTGGAGTATGGCAGGATACTCTTTATAGAAGATCACCTATATAAGTGAGAAGTGAGGCCGCTTCTAATTAAAAAAACACTTATGAATCCAAGATATGGTCCAAGGCCAAAATGGACACAACGTGAGAACTGAAAGATATTAGATCTGTTATTGTGTGTGTGTTATTGTCTTGATTTGCACAAAAGTTGAACGGTTCAAGACATCTCGTTCACCGAGCAGCAAGTAAATCCGATAACACTACACTAAGGAAGGTTCAAGGCTAACTACCACCTTTCCTGATGCAATAACAAGTCGTCGGGACTTAGTATAGGTTGCATATGCATTAATTTCATTCATGTGGGGGATTGTTGGAATTTTCCCAATAGATGCTCTAAATTAAATCCATAATTAAGTTATGGTAATTCCATTAATTAATGGAATTTGATAATGGATTTGAAATCTACATTTTATGTAGATGAATCTAGTGTATTTATTTGTCTAATTCCATAAAGGAATGAATGAGAAATGAATGCACAAAGTAAAACATTTGAATGTGGGAAATGTGGGGGAAAACATTGTCCCACATTGGAAAAATAATGAAGAGTAGAGCCATTTATAAGGGATTTCCAAACACTAAGGAGCAATCAAGTGTGCTCCTCTATGGTGTGCCTTATGGTGTACCATAGTTGACTTTTTAGTCACCATTGACCGAACTCTTACGAGGATGGTGCGAAGCACCATCCGAGTCCGAGCACGTGCACGTCGCACTTGTCGCAATGGGCGCTTTGACGGCGCACTTTGCACTTCGCACGTGCGCATCGTCGTGAGGAGCCGTATGGGCCTTTGATGTTTTGGGCATCAATGGTTCGGATTGGTGACGTGGCGTGCAAGGTGGCGGTGACGTGGATGAGCGGCGTGTGTCAAACCCGCACAATGCGTGCGTTTGGTGACGTGGCCGGCAGTTGAGCACGTGTGCGCCCAGTTGATGTGGAGGCGTGGCTGGCGTATGTCCGTCGCGTGTGCGCTGACGTGGCGACCTCTGAGCGTGCCACGTGGCGCGGCCAGCCACGTGGCAAACGGCGAAAGGGTGGCTCGCTAACCGAGGCAGCGGTTAGGCCCACATCTTGGCTGAACCAAGGTATCCCCTTGGTTTGCGCCATTTCGTCCGGTCGCGTCTCTTCGATCGCACCACTTGGAAACTATAAATAGAGCCCCCCCCCTTTGGTTTCAATCATTCCAATTCGCTTCAAGCATCACATATATATCCTATAGTTTATCTTTTGCATACTCAAGTCCCGAGTATCAAGTAGGTTCGCCGTAATTACGACGTTCTAGTACAAGAACTCGTAATCGAAAACCGTTGTATCTTGGAGACAATTGCTATAGAACCGCGTGTACTGTGCGGAGCAATTTTGTCTTGCGGAGAGAGAATTAAATTCTCGCCTCGGTTTTACATAGTCGTTACTCTGCCGATTCGCATTCTACACACCCAAATAACAATGGCTACTTCACACGGGGGAAGTATATAGGCGATAGGTCAGTGGCTTATTCTGGTGATTTCAGCTTGATTTTATTAGCGTTATAAGCTTTTCTTGCATCGTTGTTTTCTTCATTAATCAGCCTAGTTATATGAAGAAAGTTTGTTTTCAACTTCTCGTGCATCATCTTTTATACTACATGTGTATTGGACTAAAAACTCGAGACTGGGTGTGGATATATGAGCTTATTAGTTATTAGAAGGTCCATCTGTTTGTTTTTTTTACCTTAGGAAGTATTATTATCACTAAGATTAGGGAATGTGCCATCTTATAATAGCATAACGTCGAATAAATTTCATGCTGAGGATGTTAATGGTGGTTTGTTCATGACATGATATATAATCTATTTTGATGGATTTGGTTGTTATATAATGTTAAGGCAGTCTGCTATTAATCTTGTTTGATTAATTAATATTGGTGTCTTGTATTCGTTATGTGAAGGGAGTATCTGTTAGAGGCTGCCAAAAAGGTTGGAGTTGAAGGACAGGGGCGGGGCTAGCTCAACGAGGGCCCTGTGCGAAATTTTAGAGGTGGGCCCACTATTTATGCTTAAAGTAAAATTATATTTAACTAGATTATAATAACTTCTTATGTCAATTTTACGATCTAAATGGAGTATATACTACTAAAGGAGTTTTAAGCTCAACTCCAAGTTTTAGAGCAAAAAACACTTTCATGATAGAAGTGTGTTTAATACTGTAATATTTTTTGCAATCTAGTTTGTCTATAGTCATTTAGATAATAAGTTGGCTCTACAAAATTCAAAAAAAATAATAAATAAATAAATAAGAAAGCTTGTGTATTGTAAAAAGGAGAAATGCATCCAAAATATAAACTAGGAAAATCAAATGAAGCAAACAAAAAAAAAGTTGACCCTTGACACAATAAAATGTGAAAAATTGACCCTATCAAATCAAATGAATAATTAAAAAGAAAAAAAAAAGTCCCCTACAATAAAATGTAAGAAAATAAGTAAAAGAAAAGAAAAGGATATAGGCCTTAAATAGCTCAAACTTTAATTAAAATGGGAAAAGAAAGAAGAAAAAAAAAGTCTTGCAATAAAAGGGAAATGATAAAAATTAGGCCCTACTACCAAATAAACAAAAAGAAAAATAAACAACGCAATTGCCATCTTATAATAGCATAACGTCGAATAAATTTCATGCTGAGGATGTTAATGGTGGTTTGTTCATGACATGATATATAATCTATTTTGATGGATTTGGTTGTTATATAATGTTAAGGCAGTCTGCTATTAATCTTGTTTGATTAATTAATATTGGTGTCTTGTATTCGTTATGTGAAGGGAGTATCTGTTAGAGGCTGCCAAAAAGGTTGGAGTTGAAGGACAGGGGCGGGGCTAGCTCAACGAGGGCCCTGTGCGAAATTTTAGAGGTGGGCCCACTATTTATGCTTAAAGTAAAATTATATTTAACTAGATTATAATAACTTCTTATGTCAATTTTACGATCTAAATGGAGTATATACTACTAAAGGAGTTTTAAGCTCAACTCCAAGTTTTAGAGCAAAAAACACTTTCATGATAGAAGTGTGTTTAATACTGTAATATTTTTTGCAATCTAGTTTGTCTATAGTCATTTAGATAATAAGTTGGCTCTACAAAATTCAAAAAAATAATAAATAAATAAATAAGAAAGCTTGTGTATTGTAAAAAGGAGAAATGCATCCAAAATATAAACTAGGAAAATCAAATGAAGCAAACAAAAAAAAAGTTGACCCTTGACACAATAAAATGTGAAAAATTGACCCTATCAAATCAAATGAATAATTAAAAAGAAAAAAAAAAGTCCCCTACAATAAAATGTAAGAAAATAAGTAAAAGAAAAGAAAAGGATATAGGCCTTAAATAGCTCAAACTTTAATTAAAATGGGAAAAGAAAGAAGAAAAAAAAAAGTCTTGCAATAAAAGGGAAATGATAAAAATTAGGCCCTACTACCAAATAAACAAAAAGAAAAATAAACAACGCAATTGTGTGTTATATAGGGATCGAACCATGAATGCATAAGCTAAATAACAATCTACCAACTCGGCTACTTGTACAATTAGTATACATGATAAATAAGCTCAACTCCAAGTTTTAGAGCAAAAAACACTTTCGTGATAGAAGTGTGTTTATTACTATAATATATTTTGCAATCTAGTTTGTCTATAGTCATTTAGATAATAAGTTGGCTCTACAAAACTCAAAAAAAAAAAAAAAAAAAAAAATAGAAAAATATGTGTATTGTAAAAAGGAGAAATGCATCCAAAATATAAACTAGGAAAATCAAATGAAGCAAACGAAAAAAAAAAAAAGTAGACTCGACACAATAAAATTTGAAAAATTGACCCTATCAAATCAAATGAATAATTAAAAAGAAAAAAAAACAAAGTCCCCTACAATAAAATGTAAGAAAATAAGTAAAAGAAAAGAAAAGGATTTAGGCCTTAAATAGCTCAAACTTTAATTAAAATGGGAAAAGAAAGAAAAAAAAAGAGTCTTGCAATAAAAGGGAAATGATAAAAATTAGGCCCTATTACCATATAAACAGAAAGAAAAATAAACAACGCAATTGTGTGTTATATAGGGATCGAACCTTGAATGTATAAGCTAAATAACAATCTACCAACTCAGCTACTTGTATAATTAGTGTACATGATAAATATTATATATATATATATATATATATATATATTAACATATGAACCTAAAAATTTGGGGCCCTGATTTTTCGGGGGCCCTGTGCGGTTGCCTTTCTCGCACACCCTATAGAACTGCCCCTGTCGAAGGAGCAAAGGAGTTTCTTCAAGATCCCAACAATGGACTGAAGGAGGTATATATATATATGTGTGATTCCAACTATAGGGATATGATAAAGTATAGAATACCAATTTAAGCTCTCGTCTTTTTTATTGTGAAGATAAGTGAGGACCTTAGACGATATTCTTCACAAATCCACGGAGTCCCTCACTTCACAGTAAGTCTTGCTGAAACACTCAATGCTTATAATTTATGACGAGAGAGATTATAGCTAAAGGGTATGACTGTTTTCAGATAAACGGTAGGCAGGAGCTGAGCAGAAGTCAGCCACCGTAGACCTTCCTTCAAGTTTTACGAGCAGCTGCATAAGTCATGACTTACTGAGGAACAATAGCATACTATTTGATTGATGGAGTGTTGGCCACTTTCTTTATCAACATTCCATAATAAGATGTCTGTATCGATTAACCCTATTATAATTATGTATTGTGTTCCATTGTTGAATTGTCTTCAGATATTGTGTTGCCATTGATGTCTTTTGTGAGTTTACAGATGTACCCTAATGTACTATATCTTTATTGGATATTGGGTGTTCAAAGATCTACCGAAATCAGTTTCGTTCCATTTAATTCATATTCTTTTTCATTTGATAGACTTGAAAATTGACAGCTATAAAATATATCAAGAATATGTATTTTAAAATCAAGTGTTAACACAAATGATGAAGATAGAAAATGTTCAAACACCAAACACACACTATAGGTAAGATCGACAACTCGATCTTAACCTTTACAAGTGTGATCGATTTGTTCTAAATAACTTAAGCTACTTGATCTGTGTTATACAAGCTCAGATCGTTCCTATCAATCTCAACTCCAGAAAAGAGTAAAATAAGTCTAAGTGTGGTTTCGAAGAACATTATCAAAATCAAATTGCAGAGAGGGTTCCCAACATATACTACTTAAATTTCAAATGGTATTTTGCTTTACCCCCGCTTTGTGCTATTTAAGGGTGAACATTTTGGTTCCGGTTCGAGTTTTTATAAAATTGAAATAAATTGAAAAAAAAAATCGGATTTTGAAAAAAAATAAACTTGAATCCGAACTCGAATTTTAAAAAACACGAATCAAAATATCTATTTATATGTATACCAAGAAAATAGCTTAATTCCAAATCCTTATTAATCAAAGGAAATCACGTGTTGAGCTAAATAGGTAGATTTCGAATCCCTACAAATCTCTACTACAACTTTACAATAGGTAAAACAAATTACAAGAATACATTAGCAGACAAATAGCCAAACTCCTAATCTTCTAAAAAGGGAAGGAAATCTGCAGCCCTTTTAAACTTTAGAAGTTAGCTGCACAATTAGCATCCCTCTAGCTACCTACAAAAGAGGAAGTACGGTCAGCAAATAAAACAAGAGGAGAAGGATTTCAAGTCTGTAAAATGAGACAAGGATCCTATGTCTAAAACAAGAAAGGAACCTAACCTTGAAGGAAGCCTAGCACAGCTGCATAGGCAGCAGCTTCATCCCTTCTTGATACCTGCAAGAAATGAGAGAAATCAACCAGGAAATCGACAAGCATTGAGGGCTAAAAATCTGCAATGATACAAGAACCAAGACCTGCAATAAGGCAACAAAATAAACTCTGCAGAATTATTCAAAAGGAAACAAACTTAGTATGGAAATAGAAGCCTCGAAAGAATACACTCTATCAGCCAAAGTCAACTTTCTCTTCTAGTCTTAGAACTCCAACCGATTTCCTATAACACCACCCCCTCCTCACTCATTCAGATTCACACCATCTCAAACACCAACACTTAGAACAACTAGAGAGCGAGAGAAGTGAAGGAGAAGCAACTAGGAAGTATAAAAGAGGGGAGGAGCAAGCCACTACAGCTTTCTTCTTCAAGGTAACCAAAAATCCATGGACATGCTAATGTTCTCTCTCAGTAAACTAAGCATGATAGTAATTCAGTTTCCAGTTTTCATTACAAAAATCTAAACCCCAAGCATACTACAACCTCTACTAGTTTACCACAGAAGCATGTTCACAGTAGCAATCCAAACCAGTAAAATCAGAGCACCCCCTTAATGACAAAACTCTAAAAACACATAAGCTTAAACAGAGACAAAGCTTTGTCAAGAACAACTAGAATACGCGCTTATTAACAATAAAGCACAACCTAACTAAATTTAGTATTCAAGAAATAAACACACGCTCGCTTATTCTAACGATCACCCCAAGAACCATAGATAAGGGGAGAAAGAGAGGGCTATGTAGCTTAGGAAAAGAGGGCAGCGGCAGCGCTCGTCGCCTCCGAAGCTCCGACGATGGAAGCCATGAACTGAGGAGGTGCGCCGGAAAAAGAACCGAACCCTGCGCCTGTAACAGAGAAGGAAACTTCGTCCATAATTAAAATATTAATGTAAATAACAAAACGAAATAGAAAGCAAAGACATCGGAAATCAAAAACAGAAACGATGGAAGGACGAATGTCCCCTAATTCTTTCGAATTAGGGTTTTAATGTTAGGGCGTCTCCAAATGGAGCCCGTGGAATCCGCAGGAGTTGCGCCGGAGAGATGACGAGCCCAGGAGATTAATGGCGGAGCTGAACACGACGGATTCGGGCCACGGTCGCCAAGCCACCACCTCAACCGACGCCATCTCACCGCGTTTCACCGGGGCTGAAGGAGCGCACCAGAGAACCTAGTAGTCGCCAAGACCGACGAGCAAAATCAGTAGCAGCTCGATTAAAATTTTCGAATTAGGGCTAAATTCCCCAAGTAATCGATTGGGAGAGAACGATTCCAGGGAAGAGAAAAGGAGAACGACAGCCGCCATTAATGAGGGCGCAGCTGAAGTGACTGCTGGAGAAGATGACCGGAGAGTCGAGAGGAAGAAGAAGAATGACGTAGAGAGAAGAATCGCAGAAACGCGAGAGAGACGAAAGAGAGCGGTTCGGCATCGATTAAGGTTTGGGAAATGGGGTGGACTATTTTGTTCAATCGGGCTGGGCCGAGTATTAGAGAAGGTCGGGCTTGGCCGAAGGCTAGGCCGGGTTGGATGAAAGTGGGCTGAACCCTGGGCCGAATTTAATAAGTGGGCTGGTTTATAATTGGGCCAAGATTACTTATGATGGGTCAAAAGTCTATTTATCTAGCTACAAACCCAATCCCAAATCAATTATGTGATCTAGATATCACTAATTACGTTATACCCAATCCACAATTAGACATTAATAATTCGTAAGGAATTATTCCGCGATTAAATAATTAACTTTAGCTAAGTTAATTGACTAAGATTCGATACTCAAGATTAATTTATTTAGCAAATCAATTACACGATTACGGAGGGTAATTAATCCAGATTAACAACAAATCAAAGATTATTTATTATAATAAACTTATATGAACCGTTCACATAACGGGATTCATAATTCAAGCTAGATAACAGTAACCACGTTACTGGATTTAGAATAATCTCCGATCAGCATTAAAACTAAAATCCTAAGTGAGATTTTATTCGTTAGAATACGAAGCTTACCTCGATTTTTAATCGAAGGGTACGCGAAGGAGGGACAGTAGCAGAAGCAGAGATCAAGTCTCGTTGCAGAAGAGGAAACAACGAGGTGGGCTTTCTATAAAACAAAGCATGTTTTATTAGATTAATAGCTCTTTTAAAGTATTGTCATGCCATAAATGTTTTCAGTTTTTGTATGATGCCTATCTGTTAAATGGCGAAATGCCAATTCATAAATCGAATTCGGGTCCTTGAATGATCAGCTATTATTCTTGGACTAGTGTACACATTGATCGTGTCATTCAGATAGTGACCGATCCGGTGACCGAGTGAGGTGGCCAACTCCTCGGGCACAACAAACTCAGATATGGTAGATTACTACAGAACTTAGTCTGCACAGACGCTTTTAAGATAACTCAGTTTTTCGTGAACATAGGCCTTTCAATAAAACCCTATGCTTCACTACGAATGGCTTGACAATAAAAAAATATTTTGGGCATTGTGTCCACTAAGTACTCCGTACTCACGCCCTGTACATTATTTCCAATGTGCAGGTTGAGCTGGATGACGGAAGAGTGACCAGCGATGTTTTGTCGAAGTTAGCGATTAGTGTAGTTGATGAACACTCTTGGTAATACGTGTCTCCATACACGTATTTCCACACATTTCCGTTGCGTACACTCTAATATTCCGAATCATTTTCAATTTGGTTGTAATTTAAGTCAGAATCATGACAATCGTGTCGTACTACTTTCAACTATTATGCCCACTTATCGATGTTGCTTTATAATTTGTTAGCGTCAAATCTCGAAATTTCACTTCCTTTTCTTTATTATTCGTTAATTCCACCATAGTCACGAATCACCGAGCTTGGCTATTAATTAGTAAAGTGCGGTCGTGACACTGATCTTAGTGTGATCTACGGTTAAGATTAACTCGTGCATTATGATTACACTAAAAATGCATTATGATGACCGATGCATTATGATTGTATAGACAATGCATTATGATACCGATGCATTATAATTGTACATATCGTGCATTATACTTATGCATAAGATGCATCATTTTTTATTTTTTATGAAAAATTTCTTTTGTACTGGATCTCATCTCTCTATATATAAATCTATGGGGGTTCTTGTGGGAGATAGTGATTATGTGAGAACTAGAAATTTCATGAAATAGTCAATGCTTATATATTTCATGAAACCGCTTTAATTTACTACATAGTGCGTAGGAGTATATTTTTATATTATTGTGCACTACTAATTATTGAATGCTCAAATTTTATTCTTAAAGTGCCAGAAACAATTTCTCATGTTTTTTTTTATTGTTAGTTGTATGCTTTTTTAATGTTGATTTTATGCTTATTTTAAAAAATATATGTTTTTTTAGTGTTAATTTCCTGCTTTTTGCGTTGATTTCATGCCTTTTTAATATATTTTTTCATGCTTTTTTAATGATAATTTCATGCTTCTTGTAATTTTTTTCGTGCTTTTTTAGTGTCAATTCCATGCTTCTTTTAATTTTTTTTCGTGCTTTTTTAGTGTTAATTTTATACTTCTTCTAATTTTTTTAATGCTTTTTTAGTATATATTTTTTACTTTTTTAATATTAGTTTCATGCTTTTATAGTGTTGATTTTATGCTTCTTTTTATTTTTTTCATGCTTTTTAATAAGCTATACATACATTTCAATGCTTAAATAGTATTCGTGTTAATGCTTAAATAATTATAATGTATTGCTTATTATCATGGTCTATAGATTGCCTACACATGCTTATATATTATTTATTTACTGCTTTAATTCTTGTAGTGTAATTTGTTTATATGGACCCGTGAAGATGAAAAAATTGAATGCAATTCATAAAAAAATCGAAGAATGCATCTTCTTGAATATGTAGATGGAGACAACCGATGAATTGAGATAAAATAATATGAAGATGAAGATGTCCTCGGTTATAGAAGGAGAGAGAGAAAGATAATAAATATCCCAAAATTTAAGGAATGTTAGATTTAAGATTACTCTAATACCCTTATATGTTATATAACATTCGAAAATAACTATTAAAATCACCAAATCTGAACCGTTGATCTAATATAATTAATGGACTAGATCGGTTCCTAGTTCTCACAAATTAAATGGTTTCCACATGAACCGATCTCTCTCACTCTCTCTCTCTCTCTCTCTCTCTCTCTCTCTATATATATATATATATATATATATATATATATATGTTCTGGTGAAAACTATTATTAGAGTGGAAAATAAAACTTTTAATAGCCATAGATTAATTATATTTGTACAATCCAGATTATGACATGTGGAAAAAAAGTTCAATTTATTTATGCAGTTTGTATTTTTCTAACCGTAATAAGGCTAAGAATGTCCATATTTTATAGTACTTGTTGAGTGCGGCCTAATTAACACGTATTTTATGTGCATGTCAAGTGTATTTTGTATGTGTTTGAGTCTGGATTTATGTGCTTAAATGTTAGAAATGCTAGGGTTTCTTAACTTGTAGCATACTTTTTACTTTTCTCGTTTTCTTTCGGTTTTCGATCTATTTTTGTAAGAATTGGAAAGAGCATTCATGTAGCTAAGGATCGAGGGCTGGAAATGAGTAAGAATCGAGCTTAATTAGAGTGAAACTTGTGCTTAAAAATGTGGAATTTCAAAGTTATAAAGTTACGGTTTCACTAGTTTGATTTTATTTATGTTTTCCTCGTTCTCTCAAGTCTTTTTATGTTTTTTGCAGGAATAATGAAAAACTCATTTGGCCAATTTGATCATTCCATGTCGAAGAAGAGTTCGTTAGAAAGCCGTAACAAAAAGCGGTTCGTAAATCGGAGTTCGGACGAGAGAGAACGAGCGAAAACGAAAACATTGTGCAAGAGATGACGGATGGGCGGCAAACCGGCGACCCAAACCAGCAGTCCACTAGACCGCCGGTCAGGCGACCCCTGGACCGCCATGGACCACAGAGAGGACGGCGGCCTGGACCAGCAGGCCACCAGGCCGCCGGTGGTTCAGCCTAGGCCGCCGGTTGCACCAAACTCGCCCGAACTCGTCCCAACTCACACCGATTCACTCCAACTCGACCCAAATCTGATTTTTAATGTATTTAACCCAAAATTCTTCCATTTTTCATGTATCTTTTCATACTTTAACACCCCTAGAACCCCAATTAGATTTTATACTTTCCTCTTTAGTATTTTCATGATTGTTTGAGCTACACTTGTTGGAATTTAAATTCAAGCATAGATTCTTCTTCCTTATTCAATTCTCTTTCTTTTCCTTATGATTTCATCTATTTTTCATGATTTAATTTCTTCAATTATGTCTAGCTAGATTTTCCTTTGGTTCCAATATATGAAGATATGATCTAGAAAACTAGGTTTTTGGATTTTGTTGTTGGATTTACTTTCTAATTCATATGTCTTGTGGTTTGGGACTTGTTTACATTGCATGATTGATTGATTGATCATCATTGAGTGCATACAAGGTGTTTGGTTAAATGCTTAGGAGGCTTTAATTCATAACACTTGGCATTAAATCACACCATATTAGTAATTCTTGCTAGAAGGAGCTTCTAGATAATTAATTGAGCTATTTGGAGTTAATTTATGCATCCTGAGACCTAGTGGAGATAGATGTCATAGGTTAATCCACTAATATTGATTGCTTCGAGAGAAAAATTGATGTTTACTATATATAGAACTCCCATATGAATTAGATTAAATGGTTAATCCTAACAAATCCTAAAACCTAGGCCTCTTGTGATTATCGGATTATATTTGGAATCAAGTTTTCTACTATTGTTTGTTAACTCTTGCTATTAGTTGTTATCTAGTTTGTTACTTTTCAATTACATTGCTTGATAGAATTAAGAAAACACAAAAACATTATACTCCCTCCGTCCCCCATATTAGTGTGCATATTTCCCGTTTGGGACGTCCACCATATTAGTGTGCATTTCAAATATGGAAAGATTCCCTAAGCAAAAAGACATATTCACCCTCACTTTATTCTTATTTTTCTCACTTTCTACCTACTTTTCTCACTTTCTCCCTACTTTATCTTACTTTTTCCACTTTACACCAATTTTGTCTTAAACTGCGTGTCGTTTCTCTCAGCACACTAATATGGGGATGGAGGGAGTATCTCGTAGCTTGGATAATAGGTTTAATAGCTAGATTACTACTTGAAACTCATTTGTCATTGCATTCCCCATGGATTCGACTAGATTATACACATCGATTATCATTGCATCTCCCTACCCCCTAAAGTGAGGGCGGATCACGGCCTTTAATGTAAGCCTATTATTATGGGATTCCATTTCCACTTATATATAGAATCCTTCCAAATTATTGAACTAATAGAAATCTATAAATAAATAAAAAATTAAAAAAGAAACATTGCGTCTTATAATTTTATGAATAACAATGGTGGGTTTCTTATTTATTTTTTTTTCCCAAAAAGTTTCATTATCATGATGCATGTATTTTTTACAATATGTTGCATTTATGCACACTTTTTAGTGCATTAGAAAAAGTAGTTAAATTTATGCATTGATACTAATATATACCATCATATTTTGTATTATTAGTGTGCATATTTTGTTAACGTATATTGCATTAGCTTTATATTTAGATGCATACAAGTGTAAATAAAAAAAATGAGGGTATTTTATATTAATATATTATGATGCATATAAAATATACTTGTGATGCATTTCTATCTATCAAACAATGCATATATTATAAGTGTTTTATATTGTCAAGATCATGCCATATGAAGGCGAATTTCATTTTATTGACAACAATCATGATGCATTTTGATTAGAATCATGATGCATTTCGTATCTAAAAAGTTTGCATATTTATTATTATGAAAAAAAATGAGATGTTAATGCATTTAATTCACAAAAATGATGCATTTCATTAATTAAATAATACTGAATAGTCGGTATAAATTTATTATATAATGCATTATGTTTACAATAATAATGCATCTTATATAATAAATTTAAAAATGTGATTCTTCATTTTGATATTTATTATGTCTTTACGTAATATGGAAATATATAATTTTCTATTTCATCTCTAGTTATAAAAAACTACATCGTAATACATAAAAATTAAACCCAAGTCAAAAAATTAAGTTGTAGTCATTGAAAACTATACCCTAATCAATGAAAACTAAACCCTAGTCGGGGAAACTAAACCCTAGTGGGTTTAGATTCTTACTAGGGTTTAGGATTTTTTGGTTCAGGGTTTAAACTATGGGTTGGGTTTAGATTCTCGTATAGGGTTTAATTTTTAATGCGTTATTATCGTCTAGGAGTAATATTTAGTCATATTGCATTTTTAAATCATATATGCATTCATTTATAAATAAAATGCATTTCTTTACTACAAATAATGCATTTTACTCATAACAATGATGCATTTCATACTTAAAATGCTTGCTTATGTATTATTATGAAAACTATGAGGTGTTAATGCACTTCATTTAAAAAATGACGCATTTCATAAAATAATACAATAAATTGCTTGCATAAATTTAAAATAATAATGAATTTTATTTACAATTATAATACATATATAATAACTTTGAAAGTATGCTTCTTCATTTTGATATGTTTCACTTACGTAACATGGTTATATAGCTATTTAATTACAATTTCGTTGCAATAAAAAATAATCAAAATAAACAATATTCAAGGATTCAAAAATATGAAAAATTTAATTGATTGGAGAATCTAAGCGCTAATTGGAAAAACTGAAACTATTATAATAAATTATACCGTATTCAAGTCATGTAGATGTGTACGTTATATAAAATGCATAATGCAACATATATATATATATATATACAACAGTAATATAAAACAAATGATGCATTTATGTTCATTGATTAAAAAAGGAAACCTGCAACAATCGTCTTCAAATCCAAAAATTTGATTTCTAAAATATAACACAGATAATGATGAAGAAGATGGATAATTCAATTTCACGCAGGGAGGTGAAAGATTCTTAAAATTAGTGCACACGTAATTAAGAGATCCCATGAAATTAGGAAGAATCAGTTACACTATTAGCAAATGACATTATTACCCTAATTATAAGTAAATTATACTTTAAGAATTAAATTAGACGAATTAATCTCATCGGTCAGATGATATAGATGAAGGGCCCAAAATAGTTTCTAGTTTTCACAAATATTTAGTTTTCACATGATCTATCCCCTAATTAATCTCATCGGTCAGGTGATATAGATGAAGGGCCCAAAATAGTTTCTAGTTTTCACAAATATTTAGTTTTCACATGATTCTATCCCCCAATTGATATATGTAAAATTCAATGTACATAATACAATGTTCTTTAACTTTATAACAATTAAACTTAAAAAAATAAATATTTAATATTAATATATGAAGTTGATTACTGTATCCTATGTTGCATGGGTGTGGGAGTGCGGTGCATGGGCGATACGATTTGGATACGGTGATACGGATTTTTAAAATTTAAGGTACGATTCGTCGAGAATACGTCTATATTTATATTTTTTATATATATCAATTTTTATAAATATAAAATCATAAATTAAATACCACTCAATTAAAATGAAGATTTCAATTAAATCCCATAAATTAATACTATATTGATTTTGTAGTGAATTTAAATTTTAGGACAATACATATAAAAAAAATATAAAAAAACAAAATATAAGATTATTTTAAAAAAAACCCAAAAATATCCTAAATGCGTATCCTACCCACATGATACGTGTATCCTAATTTTTTTTTTTTTTTAGGATCCGCCATGTGGCGAATCCGGTGCGTATCCTACGCGAATCGCTCCCGCACCCGCACCCGTAT
>CM038112.1:29433269-29494867 GCA_001642375.2 Mentha longifolia
AAGAACAAGGGGACTCTTTTCGTGGCTTGCACGAAGGATGGGAACGAGCATGTGTTTTCACTTGCCATTGGATTTAGGCCGATCGAGGATGATGATTCATGGACTTGGTTTCTTACTAGGTTGTGTCATTGTTTAGGAGTGCCTCGGGACCTTCTGATAGTCTGCGATGCGATGGCCATATCAGCATCACAAATGCCATTAAGAATGTCTTCCCACATACGCATCATGGTCTTTGCTTTCATCATCTCATGAAAAATCTGGGTGGATTTCGGAGGCGCGCACTGGGCATATTCGAAGCTGCGGCATACGCACACCGGATACTATTTGAAGAATACATGAAGGCCTTGATGGACATGAGTGTGGAAGGTAGTGGGATATACCAGAGGTTGTGTGACATTGGCTTGCATCGGTGGGCACGTAACAAGTCCCTTGTACCGCGCACTAGTTTCATGACTTCAAATGCTGCCGAGATGATGAATGCTAGACTCCTGTGAGCTAGGCAATTGCCCATTGCGCCATGATTGAGGCTTATCGGATTATTGTCGAGAAATGGTTTGAGGAGCAGCGGCGCAATGCCCAATCAAGGGACCATGAGCTGACTCAGAACGCGTACTTGAAGATGTCTGGATCTGCAGAATGGGCCCGTCACTACACCGTACAGGGACAACGGTATAGGGTCGAGGGCGACACTGGGACTTACCTTGTGGACCTTGAGAACGGGACGTGCGAATGCGTGAATGGGAGTGGACCTGATGCCATGTCAACACGCTTGTGCTGCTTTTGGATATGCATTTCGTTCATGAATATTCATTATGTTTAATGGTTTGTATTTATTTTGTTTAATGATTTGAAATTATTATGTTTAATAGTTTTGAATTCTTATGTTTAACTGGTTTGAATTTCTTATGTTTAATGGTTTGACTTTTCAGTTTTGCTGGAGGCCGTGCTACTGACTACGTTAGCCATTATTTCAAAACAATCGACGCTCGTGGCAATCTATTCGCCCAATATTCAACCGGTTCCCTATCCACAAACTTGGATTGTGCCCGATTTTCATTTCTTCTCAAGTAGTTCGGACCGCCTATTGTTGAAAGGCAAGCAGGTAGACGCGATTGAGCAGAGCGAGATCAACAGTGGAGAAGATCTTCCGGAAATCCACAAAAGATGCGGTCGGTGGTGTCAATACGGGCACAAGAGACGCACATGCACGTCATCTTTGCAAATCAGAGGCGTCGATCTCAATAGACCTCCAACCGAAGATGGTGTTGCAACGGCGAAGGGCAAAAACTTGTACCATTTGTCACCAACAGGGGCATACTAGGCCTAGATGCCCGATGAGAGATGTTAATTAGAGACTCGAAAAGTTTTTGAATGTATTGAGACCATTTAAAGTAATTATTGACAATTCTCTCTGTTTTTAATGCGTAATTATTGAAAGTTTTGCCATTTAACGGAAATATAAAGAAAATATTAATAAAAAGTTAGTTTAACGGTTTTATTTGCATTTTAACCGTGTTTGCACGGTTAAAAAGATTAAGCATTTAAAACCGTGACCACATGGTTTAATGCGTAATTGGAAACGTTTTGTTCTATATTGGGGATTAAAGTAATTAACATTAGGGATGGCAGTGGTCTTGGACCCGGTCCAGATTCGGTGACCCAGATCCGATTTTATGGATCTGGGTCTTGCAAAATTGGACCGGATGAATCTGGATTCGGATCTGAATCTAATAGTCAATTTTCAGATCTGAATCTAGATCTGATTTTTTAGACCCAGATCCGGTCCATGGATCCATTATATAAATATTACTACCTCCATCCCATTACATTAGTCATCTTTGCTTTTTGATTGTTCGGCACGCTTTTCCACCGAAACCTAGTACGAGTTTTAAAATATAATTTTGACGTATTCATTTTTTCACGAGATACTATGACACTCATAGTACCCCGTGAAAAAATGAATACGTCAAAATTATATTTTAAAACTCGTACTAGGTTTCGGTGGAAAAGCGTGCCGAACAATCAAAAAGCAACAGGACTAATGTAATGGGATAGAGGTAGTATATATATATATTATAAATATTATATATATATTCTAATTATTTTAATTTTTAGAAATTATAGATTGAAAACCTAATTTGAAACAAGCATATAGGCGGAGGCAGCCCTCATTTCACTTGGGAGACATTTTACTTTTGATTTTTATCTATGTACTTGAGATTTTTATAACTCGTTTTGATATATCGTAAAAACTTATTATGATTATTATTGTACTATAATTCTTTTTATTATTTCAAAATTTCGTTTTAGGAAAAAAGACTAGATCCGGGTCTAGATCCGTAGACCCGTGGATCCGATGGATCTGGATCTGGATTTTGATTTTTTGGACCTGACGGATCTGGACAAATTTTTTTTTACAGATCTGGATCTGGAGTAAGCCGGATCCGGTCCAGATCTAGCCCATTGCCATCCCTAATTAACATTGTATTGTGTTCTATGTAAAAGTAAATAAAAGTAAGTATAAAGAGATATTATAGGAAGTAAAATTTTATTTACCATTTTATATTTCGATTATTTTAATGTATACAAAAAATTGGACAGTCTGATATCCTTTACGATGGTATAATTTTATACCTAAGGCGATTGTGTGATAATTTTATATACGACATACATAAAAAGACATCTCTAACCCCAACTCCTCAAAAATATGAATGATTCTTATTATTATTATTTGAGAATCTAGCATTATTTTTATAAAAAAAAAAAGTAATTAACATTGTTGAATTTAGCAAAATTTACAAAAGTAAATATATATATATATATATATATATATATATATTATTTAAGAAAAAGAATAATGCACAAAAAAAAATCAAATAAAATACGGTTAAAATACGTAATGGTAAAAAAAAAAGGGGGCAATTTAAACATTTTATATTTTATCCGTTCATTTCCTGCAAAGTAAACTACATACATTTATACTCCCTCCGTCCTCTATTTACTGACCATGTTGACTTTTTAGATAATTTTGAAGCTTGTGATGATGGATTTAAAATCGAATTTTGGAATTTAGTTTTTTTACAAGGTACTATGAGTGTTGTAGTATCGTGTAAAAAAAACTAATCTAAAAAAATTCAATTTAAAATTCATTATCACGAAGCTCCAAACTATCTAAAAAGTCAACATGGTCAGTAAATGGAAGACATAGGTAGTAATATAAATAATTCTATACACATATTATCATCTAAAGTAAACACCATATAAAAATTGTGGGTCTATCTATGTAGTAAATTTATAGGGAAATAATGATTTTATGGCCCCAACTTTATCCCTTAATTACTTTATAGTCCCAACTTTGATCTTGGTTACTTTATGGCTCCAACTTTCACATTTTGGTTATTTTATGGCCTCAACTTCTTCAAATGATAAATATAGCCCCAACTTTAATCCATTGGTTACTTTATGGCCCAAACTTCTCAAAATTACAAGTATAGTCCAAACTTTACTTCGATTATCAACTAATGACACGGGAACGAAAAACGCATATTGCATATATCCACGCCCAATGAACATTGTCAACTAATATCTCGAAAAATGAAAGAATTATGCAAATTGGTGAATGTGTTCTCGTAATTTGTGAGAAAGTAAGTGAGTTTAACGTGAGTAATATTTAAAAATAGAAGAATTATACAAATGTATTTTTTTAGTGATAATGGTCAAAAATAGCCACTTAACTTAGCAAAAGATAATTATAGCCACTTTCACAGTAATGAGACAAAAATGCCCTTAAACAATATTAATAAAAATACAAAATAGAAAATAGAAAAAGAAAAGGGAAAAAAAAAGAAAGAAAAAACCTATCCACTTTCCCGTCCCCCCACCCCTCTCTATTCTCTATCTTCCCCATTCTCTCTATCTTCTCCCCCATTCTTCCTGCACGCAGGTGCTGCGTTCTTCTTCCTTGTTCTTTTTTTTTATTTATTATTATTTATTTTTTCCACCCCACCTATTTTCTGTCATAGTGCAACTGCTGCTCTCTTTTTTTTTCACGTACTACAATAGTGAATGATGGCAGCACTTCTCAATTCGATTCAATCACCATCGCCGGAGGAAAGTCGCCTACAAATCCTGCAGCCACCGTCGGCACCCAGCAGCGCCGTCACCACCATCGCCATATTTATGGCTCAAATGAGATTTATTCGAGCCCGTACGAGCAGTTTAAGCCTCATTTAATCGAGCCTTAGTGTGTTGGGCAATTCGGGCTCGAATGGGCTCGATCAAGCCTTTCAAGCTCGATCGAGTCTTTCGGGCTCGATTGGCTCGATCGAGCCACAACTTGTTGGGGTCCGAATGGGGCTCGATTGAGTCTTTCGGGCTCGATTGGCTCGATCGAGCCTCAACCTACCGGGCGCGAACGGGCTCATTAAGGGTATTTTTGTCCAATCAAGTCGAAAGTGGCTAGAATTTATATGTTTTTAAGTTTGTGACTAGTATTTATTTTTTATTAAGATAAGTGGCTATTTTACATTCCGTCCCTTTTTTTTTACAAAAATACCACATCAGGTTCCATAATCCTAATTATTTTTTCGAGCATGCGCTTTTCACTTACATGCCATTAGTGGATAATTGGAGTAAGTTTGAACTATATTGTCATTTTGAGAAGTTGATGCCATTAAATAACCAAAAATGAAAGTTGAAGTCATAAAGTAACTAAGAGATGAAAGTTGGAACCATAAAGTAATCAAAATCAAAGTTGAGGGCCAAAAGTAACCAATGGATAAAAAGTTGGGGCCATAAAGTCACATTTTCCCAAATTTATACAACATTAAATAAATATTTTTATGCATCTATGATGCTCCAGTTTTAAAATAATGAAATTTGCATTAAATATTAAACATTACACTTTATCTCTAAATCAACACTTCTTAAATCTTGTGCCGAAAAGAGACAGGCATGTTCATTTGGGACGAAAGGAATAAAAAGTAACACAACCTAAATTTATTATTATGGGCCGTAAAAAAACTAGGGTTGTCAAACCAGGCCCGAGGCAAATGTTGGGCTAGATTGGATCAGGCCCAAATCACATGGGACCTCTAAATTTGTGGTCTATATGCATCTATAGAAAATTTTAGGGTAATTCTATACACAATCCCTTTTTACTCTCTACAACCCCTTAAATTAAATAATTATAATTTTATTTACAAATGTATATAAACTTTACAGCCCCCGTGAAACACATTGAGTTTTGTAAAAAACCTTTGGAAACCGATTTCAAAACTGGTTTCCCATTAATTCTTATGTTTCATTCTTTCTCTCTTTTTCAGATGTGGCAAACGACAACCTGCAAGTTAATTTGGAGTTTTCTTTTCATCTTATTAGACTAATATTAATAATTTTATTTAGCTATTTTGAGGAAAAACAATCCTAGCTCCAATCAGAGCAAAATTTTACCCATTTTCTTGCAAATTTTTTACGGGAAATTTTATCTCCTCATAATTTACTGCCTCATATGTTCTTAAAAATAATTTTCGGACGGGACGCAACTACAACTATGCTATTGAGATATACAAATCTATACAATATATAAAAGTAGAATTGTTGACAAAAATTACAAAAATGTCATTTTCCCTCCAAAAGTGACCATCAATTGTCCAATAGTTTTATGAATGTGATTTATTTCAAAGAGTTGTGAATTGTCCAATGGATTAGGTAATAAATGAATTTAAATTATAAATAGTACTCTATTAATTTCGTTATTTTGCTATATCCATATGTTACTCCATTCATTTATTTTTTTTCAATCCTACTTTTTTTATAAATAATTTGTGTTAAATTTTATTGTGACAATAGAATATTTGAATACATTGTCACAAATAAAACTAATTATTAATTGAACTTTTGTGAAATAATATTAAGTTAGATTTAAAGTTATTGATCGATAAATTTATTGTGATCATGATTTCTTGCTTAATTTTTTGATGTATTATTTTTTCAAAGAAATTTATCAAATTAATAAAGGAAAATAGTAATTACTAATTATTTAGATAACTATTAAGAATCTAAATAAAATACCAAAAATATAATAATTCAAATATCATAATATCAATAGTAGTTTCACATCAATGTAGACATATAGTATATCATATGTTTATATATCTATTGCATGAATATTTAAAATTATATTCTTTAAAAATTATTTTATGTTTTCAATATTATATAAAAATTAAATTTTATTAAAAATAACAATAATATATTATATTGTGTTGTTCAATAATAATGTGAGACTAAATATATAATTTCAATTTTCTATTTATTTTATCACTCTTTATAATTCATATGTTCCGTGCAGCGCACGGGCGCAACACTAGTAGATTCAAAAAATCAAATAAATCGATAGTAAATTTTTTTTGGAATTGGTTGAGAAAATTAGCATTTGTCAGGCGCCACAAAGGTCAACTCGCCGGAGATTTCTAATGATTAATCTTTCATCTCCACCGTGACTTCACCGCTCTACTCCTTCGTTACCACTTACCCAAAGTAATTCACTGTCATCTTTCATTCTAAATTAATTTATTGCAATACAATATCATTTTCAAATTCCGAATCAACCGATCAGCGGCGTTGAGTCTTTGTAAAAGTTAGTAAAAGTTAACTGCGGCTATAGGGATTTAACTGTAAATTTATAAATATTATTATTTTTATATTTAAATGGGGGCTGTGGAGAGAAAGACGGGGTTGTGTATAGAATCACCCAAAATTTTATAGTACAAATTCAATCGGGCCGGCAGGTCTACCTAAGCCCACCAAGCTTTTAACCATTTTGGGTTGGGCTGTCTTGGCCCGAAATATTATCGAGCCTTTAAATTAATAGCTCATACATACCCAAAATCGGACCGGATCGGAGAAGCTGGACCGTTTTTTTTTTTGACAGCTCTAATTAGTAATACTCTAGAAATCTTATACATCAAATGGAAAAGTTGGAAAATACGAAGGCATCAGACGTCAAAGTATTTAAACATGCTATATAGGTTTTATTTATTTGCTATAATCAATATATGTACTTCCTCCGGTCCTTTGAAGTTGTCACACTTCTTTTCGACACGAGATTTAAGACGAGAGTATTTAGTATTTTAAGTCAGTTTGATAATTGATGAGAATATTAAATTAGCTTTATAATTATTTTGTTAATTAATTAATAAAAATAGTCTGTAATTCTTTAATTTTTTTCGAATTAATTTTTTAATTAACTGATTAATTAATTTTTTTCATAATTTTTTTCCCAGATAAATAATTTATGATTCCTAGCCATTTTTACAACAACCACATAAATTTTTCAAAGCATGTAAAGGAAATAAAGAGAGAAAGAATCTTGAAACAAATGAAAATTTTTACTCATTAAACTAATGAAACAAAAGTACAAATTCATCCCAAGTCTCCCCAGCCATTTCAAAGGGATAGGACAACGGCTTCACTGGATCAGGGCTTTCTTCATCCTCGGATTCCTCCACACCGCCAGCGAGCCCAGTGGAGGAGGTCGGAAGGGGGGGGGGGAGGGTGGCAGTGGAGTTTACCTTGGAGATGGGGCATCTCCTCGCCACCGGCCGGCCCACCGCTCCGGCCCATCATCATGGCGAGCGACACCCTATCATCAGGAGCAATCGAGGAAATGCACAAAGAGGGGGGATCTAGGGTTTCGGGTGAGTGATGCTTTGTGATTTTGGGGGGTAATGTAGCGTAGCCTTTCAGACATATCCAGCCATCGTCGGCCATTGACGAGGTACAGAGAGATCGGGCGAATTAGGGTTTCGAGTGAGAGAGACGAAGAGGTGGAGCAGAATGAGAGAAGGGGGGGTTGGGTGATCAATGGATATTTTGTGAGAAAGGAAAAAAATTTAATTTTAGGGGTTGGGTAGGTGAAAGGGTGGGCGGGAGTAATTAAATTGGTATTTTATTAAGTGTTAATTAACCAATATAATGATACAATTAATTAAATCTAATTATTGCTTTATGTGTTAATTATTGCCAAATAAGGAAATGTAGCAACTTGAAAAGACTGGACGAAAAAAAAAAGTATGGCAACTTGAAAAGACCGGAGAGAATATCATATTATATCATTAGTTTATACTTTATATAGTACATGAAATGAATAGCGTAATTAACACAAAGCAGGGCATAGTCGCATAGAGAAAGTTGTCATCCATCAAAAATTATCCTACAAACTATATATGTTGACAAAGAGACCTAGATTTAATCAAATATTCTCTAGAGAAAGCTCTCATCTATCAAAATTAAACCAACAAACTACGGTATATTGAACTAAGAATCCTAGATTAAATTAAATAATCTCTCCATCCTTGATATATATATTGTGAAAATTCTCTTTTTAGTACGTCCCTCAACATATACTCCCTCCATTTCGCTTAACTTGGCTCATTTGAATAGTGGTTTTTCTGGCACGCTTTTCCACGCTTCTTGATGATGGGTTTTAAAATGGATTTTTGAAGAATTATTTTTTTTACGGGATACTACGACTGTCGTAGAATCCCGTAAAAAAAATTATTCTTCAAAAATCCATTTTAAAACCCATCATCAAGAAGCGTAGAAAACCGTGCCAGCACAAGCCAAAAAGTTTTGAGCCAAGTTAAGCGAAATGGAGGGAGTATAAGATAAGATGTTCTTCTTGTTGGCTCATGAGAAATTTTGAACCCTCGTGTATAGTTGCATTATATATGATAGTTTTACTTAAACTGTCATCTTTTAGGATATATAGACATACATAGATGACGATTTTTCTTTTTTTTAGAACCGTCATGTATACTATAAGCATGCATGCGCACATGTATGACGGCATTTTTTAAATACCGTCATCTATACAACATAATCTATACTCATTTTTCAATTAATGATTTAAATCTCATAACACAATTGACATTGAAACCATCAATTTTTCAAAAGAATGACTGACATACATAAATTAAATTAAAGTTTCAATACTAAAAGTAGTACATATACCTATTTTTTGCATCTTAACTAAGTACTTCATAAAATAAAATTAGCGCGATCGACCAAGAAAAAGAAACATTAATTGTAAGTAAAATCTTGTAAAAGTAGAAGTTGATCATAGATGATAGCCACTTAGCGGAAATTGACATTGGCAGTGTAAGTGATTCCAGTTTGCCAATTGGGAGGGGCAACATAGTTGGCAACTAGAGTTTCATGAGAAGTGTAAGATGTTATCTTGAAGGAAAGCGCTTGCCCTCCAAGAGTAGCGAAGGCTTGGTAGGAAGCACCCCAGTTGTGGCTCATGCTAATCCAATTTGTCTTGCTTCCCTTCACCCACATATTTGCGACGTCGCCTCCGCCTCCGACGTTCATCACGTACACCAGCAGCCAGTAACCGTTCCCCTGGAAAGCGAATCGGATCCCGCCTTTTCTAACGCACGATACTCTGCAAAAAATTATGTATGTGTAAGTATTTGACTCCAAATCATTTCTACTAGCTTAATACATTTCAGATAAAGTTAGCGGTCCCTCATAACATATATTTCGAGTATTTGTAGTGGTGGAGTTACTAGGGTTCGGATCATCTTTCCAAACATATATTAATCCCTTCATTACTGAATAGTGTTTTTAAACTTACCAAAAATTTTGTCCTCAATAAATTTCCTATCTCAAAATTCAATGCAAAAGTTTTAGTAAACTACTTTATTTGTTGCCCATGATATTATTTTTTATTCTTTACCTTTTTTTTCTTTCTTTTTTTCTATGCAACGATTACAATTATAAATAATAAAATCATCTACTTTCTCTATATATACATTTTTGGTGGCTAGAGATAAATAATTAAATAGAGACAGAGAAAGTAGGTGGCCATCTAAGACCTACTAACCTTAATAATCATTTATGAACTTTCAAAAAAGTCAAAATTACATATATGCCAACAAATACTATTTGTTCTAATTGGTTACAAGCAGTATGCGTGTGTTGGCCTAGCGGTAGGGTGTTAATGTCCGCGACCAAATGTCCCGAGTTCAAGTTCTATATGGCGCGGCCTTTAAATTTCAAGTTAACTTTGTTCAAAAAATAATTATAACAATAATAATTGGTTATAAGCAATAACTTTGTTCAAATAATAATAATAATAATAATAATAATAATAATAATAATTGGTTATAAGCAATCCCTGATTATTAATTAAAATGATTGTAAAGCACAGGAAATTGCAATTAAAGGAAACAAATGGAAAGAAAAAACTAAACGACTCAAAATGGAACAGATCCCTCTAATTAAAAACAAGCAGCATAATTATTTTCTATAGATTTGAACAATTATTGATTTGGGCGGGTACGTAGTGAAACATTGACTAGAGTTGACGATGTTGAGGTGATAATTTGTAAGAAAGAAGAAGTAGCTATATATAGTGGTACGTACCTGCGGAACATGACTGGTACAATGCCACCAATCGACTGGGCGATCTTCAAAAAAGCAGGCTTGGCCATGTCGAAATGGGTGCGTGGGGGGTTGCACCATCCGCCGTTGTTGGAATCCTCCGACCAGTTGGGGGGGCAGAGATTGGTGGCGGTGACGGTGGTGATGGCTGGGGCCTTGTTGCACCACTTTGAATTAAAACAACGAAGCTGGAAGCACTGCCCGCACCCATACCCGTTGTTGAACAGCACCGTGCTCAATGCCGCCGTGTCCGTATTATAACCCGTCACGAACAAGTTTCCATAGCCGCATGCCCCACCTGTTGACAATATTTTACGATAAGGGTGTGTTCTTTTAGATGGAAAAAAAAAAAAAAAAAAAAAAGAAGGTGGTTCCCACTTGTTTTATAGTATGTTTTTTAAGGTATAAATGATTGGGAAAATATTACCACTTATTATCATGATTTGGAGTGAAAAATATGAAAAAATAGTTTCCCGAAAAAAATCTCTTTACCATCGGCAAAAAAAAATTCACCATACAGAATAAGGAAAAAGGAGAAAAATAGTGAGAAACGAATTAATTTTCCTCTTTTCCATAAAAGGGAAAGCACCCTAAACCCTTAGCTAATTTTTTTTTATCCTGGCTGAGAAAAATTATAAAGATGCAGACCAATTAAAAATGGATGAAAATTGTGTTTCAAATAAATAAATAAAAAGGGTGAAAATTGTTGAAAATATTTCTTTTTCTTTTAGGCCTTGCTTGGTAGCCAGAGAAAGCCGAGAAAAGCCCAGATAAATAAAGTTATCTGACATTTTTTATTTTGTTTGGTATCTCAAATAAGTTATATGAATAGCCCGTGAAATAGGTATGACCTATGATAAAAACATTATTCCTCTTTGATAAATTATCCGACCTTCCCCCGAATAAAATTATCTTGTCTCAACAGTACTTCATTATGATAATTTTTCATGATTTTTATCCTATCTAACATTATCCGGCATTTTATCATGAGAACTAACAAACGGAACCCTTAAGGGAATAATCATAATCCCATAATTCATGGGGATAAGGACTTATAATGCATAAAAATAAAAACGATTATATATACTGACCCATGGTGGCGGAAGCCGTCTCATCACCATAAAATGTGGCGTAGGCTTGTTTCCATGGAGTGGGTTGAAATCCTCGAGGTTGAGGAGAATATCCCGCCGCCGCTGCTCCGCCAACTACCACCGTCAATACCAAGAAGATGCCAAGGCAACGTGAATAAACCAAATTAGAAGTCATCATGATATGTGAATCGAACGCAATTGCTATATGCAAATTGCAATCCCTAATTGGACCGGAACGTAAACGTTGTCTATATATATTATTCATTTTGTTTGGTAATATCAGATTGGTGACATTCACGTATAATAGCTTAATTGGTGACATTCACGAACGTGTTAGCACTTTAGCATATCTTTCAAGTCAAACATGGAGTTTTTTAAACTACTTTTCCAATTCAAAGGGTTAGCAAAGCTTTATTTTATACCACGTAGTACTAAAATGTGTGGAACGTGCAGGCAGGTAGTGTTTGGCTTTAATGTTGTGTATATGTTCATGCTCCCTCTGTTTCCAAAAATCTTGTTTCGGTTAAACCGGTACGGGTTTTAAGAAGAAATGTAATTTATTTGTATAATTATGAGTAGAGCTTAAGTTCCACTTTTATTGTGAGTGGAGATTGTTAATAGATGGTAAATGTAGTAAAAATATAATATTAAAAGGGTATAAAAGATATTGTTATAGTGGGTCCATATCCAAAAATAAAATGTGCATGACTTTGGAAACGGCATGAAATGGAATTAAATGCATGATTTTGGTATATCAATTTCCTACAATGTAAACAATATGCATGTATTACATAAACAGTTGTATAAATCTTTTATCGTCAAAGTAAACGTGGTATAAAAATTGCGGGTCCCGATTTGTTATAAATTTATACCATATTATATTATCTTCTTCTATCAATATACTATTATAAAAAGTGTCTTGTTTACAAAATTTATTATGCCTATTTTGCCCTTAATATTATAATTAGTACATTATTAATACTTACTAGTATTATTAAGTAGATATGCATAAGTAATATCAAACAAGAATTCCACTCCAATTATACTTCTAAATAACGTGTGGTTCAATAGATTAATAAGAATGTATTTTGATAGATTTGATAGATTTTTTTTTTTTTCTGTGAATCTTTTAATTTCATGAATATTGTACAAGGTATTTTAGTTTTTACTTTTTTTCGGTATTTGCATAAATTAATATAAGTAAACCGTTTCTCAGAGCAAACCCGCTGTTTCTTGAACATACACACAAAAGAATAATTTTTCCTAGCAATTACTATTTTGATATTACAAATTTAAAAAAAAGTGTTTACATTTTACTTTTTATAGGATCATAATGGAATTTTAGCTTTATGAGGTTAGAGTTTCTAATTTACATGACAAAAATAAGACAAATTTCGATTGTCTCCATAGAACAAGATTCAATCTTATTAATATTAATTGTGTTCTAATAATTTTGTATATTATAGGAAAATTTTAAAAATATATCAAGTGATTCCACGACTATAAGAACTTTACAAATCAACCAAAGAATGTCTTCAATACCATTGAAGACTTTACGAGTTGGGCAAGAAATAGCTTGTGGAAATAACTTGAGCATAAGAATTAGAAAATTGATAATGATGGATAGTAAGATAAGTCACGCCAAATTTCAATTTATATTTATAATGATCATATCTATTTTAGCATAATAAATTTGAAATTTTTATTTTAGTTTTAATTTACATTATCATCACATTGTAGGGAAATTGCAGTTATAATGTTCGATGAGGATTATAGATAATCATGCCCCAAAACATACTCCATTCTAGATAATCATGCCTCAAAACATACTCCATTCGTCTCATTCAAGTAGACAACTTTCTTTTCGGTACGCGAATTAAGGAGCAATTGTTAGGGATATTAAGTGTATGTAATTAGCACCCTAAAATTTTAAAAAATCTGTATCCTCATATCCGAATCGTATCGCCCCCGCACGCACCCACACCCCCACACCCATGCAACATATATAGCCGGAGATAGAACAAGAGGAGAAAGTGAGAGGGATGGAGAAAGAAGAAGAAAATATGAGAGTGCACTTAGAAGAAGAGATAAGGTTAAGAGGAAATTTTCACACAGAAATGAAGACAGAGAGAATAATATTTTGGACATGATTGAGACAGATGATCATATTCGGGATTTAGAAAGATTAAGATATAAATAAATATAATAGTTATAATAAAAATACTCTATATATGAATTTCTTTTTCTTTATAAGTTCTCAATTTTTAATAATAAATATATTCTATCGAATTTATATATACGAGTATCCAATTGAATTTTAAGTTGAGTTATGATAATTCACTAAGCTTGACATAATCACTGTAAAATGGTTCCTCATTTTTTAAAACTAAATAGAAGTTATCTATTTCCTCTGATAATATAGCATTATTGATATGTCAATTTAGATTTTAATCTAACAAGAATATATTAATTGGAATATAAAAATTATTATTAAAAATTAAATTTACCTCCCCCCCGGCACCCTCCCCTCTCAAATTTAAATTTAGTTTGGAAAAAACATTGACATGGTTGTTCATTTTTTTAAATTTGTTTTTTTCTTAATTTTTTTTGTGAATTTGTTTATTTGAGAATTGTCTTGTTCTTGCTTAGTTTGTGTTTTAGTTTAATTAGGCATTATTCTTAAGTCATTCGAGTAAAATACTTATGGATTACAGGTTTGAATGATGAGTTTTATGACCCAAAATTTTAATATATTTGGGAAACCCAATAATCAAAGCAAGAAAATTATTGTAATCGGGTAAATAATTACTAAATTTCTTGCCAGGTAATATTTGGTATAATTTCTTACAATTGAGTATTAGCATGTTTTAGCAAGTGCTGTATAAGTTAAGTACTAACCATTCTAATCTTGAGAATTTAAAATGATAAGGTCACTAATTTCAATGAAGTTCTAACCATTCTAAACTTGGTAGATATTTTACTTAATGAAGTTTCAATGAAGGAATTCTTTCTTTATTTTGTTTTTTTTTTTTTCCTACTGTTGTCTAAGCTGATAAATTGTTCAAGTGAATAATGTTGTTTACTCCCTCTATCCATGAAATGTGTGTATGATTTCACGTGGCACGGAGTTTAAGAAAAATCTGGTAAAGTAGTTGGTATTTGAATAAAATAGAGTAAAATAATTGGTAGTGGAGTAAGGGTTCCACTTCTAAGTGAAGTAGTTGAGTAATTGGTGGGATCTACTTTAGCAAGGAATGATTTTTTAATTAAAAAGAGAAAGAAAAAACTTTTCTTTTTTAGGGTAACGCATATATGGTGGACGTCCCAAAAAGAAAATTTATACACATATTTCGTGGAAGGAGGGAATATTAAACAGTTGTTGTGGCTAAACCAAAGTATTTTCTACCACCCATTTACTACTAACAAATAGATTTATAAATAACTTCAAACAATATAAAAACTCTCAAAACTTTAATATGCATGTTATCTTTATATATTGAATATTCATTTTGTTGGTAATTTGGTTTCACTTCATCATACCACCATAAATGATTTATTGAAACTTAATGTTTTGATATATGTTGGTCCCAGAAAGAGTAATTTGGTGCATGGGGGGGGGGGGGAATACACCAATTGCCAACAGTTTTGACTTTCAAAATAAATCTACGAACTGATTGACTTGTAAGGTCAACAGAGATCATAGAGTGATGATCTGTTAATTAAGAGAAGGTTCAGTTCAGAACAGGTTCACTTAAGTCAACAGGTTGTCAATGCAGTGCGGAAGTTGGTGAGTGAAGTTGGCTACTCTTTTTAGAAAAACAAAACTTTTCCTTTTAAAACACAGCAGGTCACAAAGTTATATGAAGGATGAATGTTGTGAATGCTTATGAATGCAAGTTAGAGAACAAGTAACGAATCAACTGAAGTAAATGAAGTAGAGATAGAGATAGTCGATTTTATCGTGGTTCGGGATAACCTTCCCTACGTCCACGTCAGCTACCGTCGTAGCTGAAATTCCTTGCTTCTCTTCTTGTTTAGGCTGACTGAGAATCAGCTTCAGTTCTCGTCGAACTTGATGATAAACTGAACACGAAATTTGGGTCGTGACCCTTACAAACTTCTCTAGAATAGAGATTACAAACTTGGCATTCACTAGTATTCAGAACTTGCTAAGCTAATTTAGACTTAACAATTTGAGAATCAGCTTTCTAAACTTCTTCACAATTACAGACTTTGAGAGACTTTAATATGAAGAAATCTAAGATGTTCTTAAGCAGCAGTGAACGCTTAAGAATAGACAATCCAGAATCAGAAATCTGAATTTCTTAACACTTGGGAAATCTTCTTGATTGAGTGTTAAGTGATGCGTTGAGCTTCAGAGATTTCTACCGAGTCTTGGCTTGAATATTCAATTTCCCGTGCTTGATTCTGGAGAGGCTTGAAGTATTTATAGGCTAAGATTTGAAATCTAGCCGTTGGAGTTGTCAGTGATGGCAGAGAGGCCGTACTGCTGACTCACTCCTAGCCGTTGGGAGATTTCATCCTAGCTGGCAAATAGGTACCAGAGGACAGGTCGTTCAGACTCGTGAAGGCGAATCTGCTTGACCTTCGATCTGTAGAACTCCAGCAATCTTGAAATCTTCAGAGCAGGTTAGCTGAACTTCTACTACAGGTTGACTAGAAAATAATAAGAGCAGGTTGAAGGTTATAGATCAGGTCGTTAAACACGAACTGTTCTTTACAATGATTTAACCTGTAAAAGGACTAAGGAGACGACCTGTGAAAACAGAGCAGGTCGCACTTATCAATCCTAACTAGAAATGAAAGAATAAGGTTAAGTGTGGTTTCGAAAAACATCATCAAAATCAAACTGCAGGGGTTCCCAACAATTTCCCCTTTTTGATGATGTCGAAACCTAACACTTTACAAGGATTCCTATAGCAGAAAAATTAAATCTAAGAACAAATAGAGCAAATAGGAAACATTATAAAAGAACATATACAAGAAAAGCAGTAAAGGCGATAGCCTGGACAAAGAGGTATTGTCATCAGGTCGAATGTGATCTTGTTTTCATTAAGGTATCAGAGCAGATGGTAGTTACAAGTATTACAGCTCGATACAATCAAAATGACAAAATGAAATACAGATCATCTCCTGAACTTCCTCCCTGCTTCAACTTCTCCCAATTTCTTTTCATTTGGGACTAGATTCACACTGGAATACACACCATCTTGAATCCGTCTGTAGGCAGCATTCTCTCCAACTGGAATGCCAAAATGTTGAGCCGTTGCAATGGCATATTCATTGATCTTGGTTCGATCTGGGTGTTTTCCATCTGAGAGCAGGGGAGGGGTGACAAATTCTTTAGCAGGGGCCTGAATCGAGAAACTTGCATCATCAGCCCATTTGCACACCCTTAAGATGAAGTCTTGATCATGGTGATCATTGAGGTATTGCCTGAAAATGACTTCAGTGTCTCCTTGGCGCTCTGGAATTTCCAAAAAGTAGTGCTCTAAGATAAAGCAGCTGTTGAGAATATTCCATATGTTGGCATCTTCTGGACTGAGCCAAGCGGTAGGAGGTTGAGGTTCCGTTTTCACTTGACAGAATACCCTGGTTCGATCTGACCATTCCTTGATCTCTCTTAGTCTTCTGGCCTTGTTCGCTTGATCCTTTGTGAATTGACATACTAATTCCGGATTTGAGATATATTTCGTGGAGTAACCCTGTTGGATCATTTGCGAGATCATGAAAGATCGAGCCTTGTCTGCCTTTTCTTTTTAGCTGTATCCTCGTCAACCTGTTTATGAGGAATAGATGAGGAAGGGCGAGCAGACAAAGTTGAGCGGGCAGATTGAGTTTCAGGCTTGGAAACAGGTGTGGGCTGCACTTTTGATTTTTCAGCTTGAAGAGATTTCCCTTTCCATTTGACTTTCATCTCTTTCACTTACAGTCCTCTTCTTCCCCCTTTTTGACATCATCAAACAGGGTATGGATCGACAGTGTAAGAGAGGCATTCTCGCTCTTCAACTTCTCTATTTATGCAAATGCGGATTCCTTGAAGTGTAGGAGAGCGTTGATGTCCTGTTGAATGGCATCTACAGAGGACTGAGAAGCGGATGCATTTTGTGCATATTTGGCCACAAAGGTAGAGTTCACTTCTTCCATCTTCGTGCATTTGTCCTGTACCTTCTCAACTTCACTGAGAGTGGCAATGCTGAAATCGTCGATCTGTTTGGGAAAGAGATTGGAGACATGAGAGCTAAGCTAAGTCTTGACAAAATCTGCCAGTTGAGTTTCAAAGAACTCTTTCATAATCTGCTTCAATTCACCGTCCTTAAATTCTTGGAGGTGGGCTTTGATCTTGTCTTCAGCTTTGATCAAGATTTCAGTGTCCTGTAGTTCAACTACCTCACCAATGGATTTAGTAAAGTCGGAGATGTTGGTGCATAGAGTGGAGAGCTGATCATAAGATTCAAGGAATTCATCCATGTTGTTCCTCACTTGAATCTTAAGGTAATTGAGTTGCCGATTCAATTGCTGGGACAGATCTTCTTGGAACATCTTGAGAGCTGCAGATCCAGAAATGATTGCTTCCAAGGAGAAGTCCTTCAGCTGGTTTTCAACCAAGGAAGTCACAAGGGACTTGACTTCCCCCTTGGAAAGAGATTTGCCTGCAGATGAAGAAGATGCAGATTCGGTCGAAGGAAACGTATAGCCGCGAGGGGCCGTTCCCTGAGTGTAAATTTCTTCATCCGGCTTAGAAAAGCAAAGACGCAATCAGGAAAATAAAATCCAACAGTCCTGTAAGGCTCGGACTGTGATTCCTGATTTGCAGACTGCTCAGCTGATTTAACATCAGCGGTCTGTTCAGTTCGAGGTTCCTCAGCCTCAGGGCGAGCAGGAGAAGGAGAGGGAACAAATTGCTCTTGGTTGACCTGTTCATCCTCAATCTCAGGTTCATTAGAAGGTTCAGGTTCAGGTTGAGGAGAAGAGTGGCTGGTAAGAGATCTGCTACACCTAAAGTTACAGGCTGCATCATACAGGTCAGCATCATCTGCAAACATCGATTTGATGTCAATTTGAAGAGACTTGGCCTCCTTGATCATTCTAGCCAGAACCATGATGTCGAAGTGCTTGCGAGCATCAGGCATAGAGTAGAATTTGAATTCTTCCTCAAGAATGGCTTCTTCAACCTTAAGAACAACCATAGCGTGTTCCTCGAAGACAGATTCCAAAACAAAATAGGAACTATCCTTGATATCCAGGTAGAACTGGAGTCGATAGGCAAGCTGCTTCATCTCGGGAGTGAGCTCGATGTAGGGAAAGGCACCTCTGACTTTTACTTCTCCTTTCGAATGAGGAGAGGAGACGATGGTAGCAGTGTTGGAATGCAACAGAGAGGCAACTTCATCTGCAGAGAGAGGAGATTCTGGAGATGCTGGAGGAGATTGGATCACAGGGGAACAAACAGGAGAAGGTGTTCGTTCAAGTGAGACAACAGGGGACGGAGAACGTTCAGTATCATCCATTTCATCCCTTAAACGATGAACAAGCTGAGAGGGAGAGGGCTCAGAACGTCGAGGTTTCTTGATTTGCGTTTTCCCTTTATCTGCAGGTTCAGCCTTCTTCCTCTTCTCTCCCACAACTTCGCCAGCATTATCTTTCTTTGAAGGCTCAGTCCATGAGGGATCAGACTGACCCATCATCAAGAGAAAGGGGCGATAAACATCAGAGACAGTCCAATAGAGATTGCTAGAAATCCCAAGGGCTTTTTCAATCTGTCCTTTGTTCTTGGGGACAGTGAGAGAATTATCAAATTTTTTAGCACTGGACCATCTGCGATCTGAGAAATGCTGCACTAAGAGGAGGCTCACTTTAGAACACAAGCGGAGATGGGACTTGGATATTGTGACTTTTACAACCTGTCCTTCGACAGATTCAGTCACCACTTTCATAGCCTTTTGAGCAAGACAGGTGAGGAGAACTCTAGCCCAATTAACATCCAAATTCAGAATCACAGCAACCATGACCTGAAGTTTTTGGGGTGTGACAATTTCAAAGGTGCCCTGATGATGCAAGCCTGTGATAGTGGATTCAAGCTTGTGGGCCAAGATTTGGAGATTATTTGGGCTCAAGTTTGAAGACAATATTTAAGAGATTTATTTTATATAATTTTCGTTTTTGTTTAGTGTGATATCTAGAAGATTAGTTTCCTTCTTTATTTTGATATTAATTACCTTGTTTAGACTAGGGATTGATTTGTTACCCCTTAGGACAAGATTTTGATTTGTTTCCATGTAAAAAATAGGTTTTTTGAAGCCTATAAATAAGGTCTATATGGGGTGACGAAAATAACACCTTTGTCTTGAATATCAATAAAAATGTGAGATTTTATCTCCTTTATCCCATAGATTTATCGGTTCTTCGAGATATTCTTATCGACGTATCAATCGAGTTCATCACCCTCGTTTGTGTGTCATTCATCGTCCCCGTGTGACCAAGGCGATCTCTATTTGGGGTATAGGGTGTTTCAGCAGATCTATATCATTTATAGGATTAGACTTTGGGTATATTGGGATATTCCATTCTTTATCCGGCGAATCAACGAGTCAATCATCCCTCGTTGTGTGTCATCCATCGTCCCCGTGTGACTACGGCAACTGTCTCTTTGGGGTATAGGGAGATTAATTCTGGCATATATCATTTAGAGGGTTCGATCGTAGGTATATTGGGATATCCATCCTATCTTTTATTTTTAGTTTATTTATTTTAACTGCATTCGATTAGATCAATGGAGTTGACTAGCGTTGTTGAGGCAACTATCTCTTTGGGGTATAGGGAGATTAAATCTGGCTTATATCATTTAGAGGGTTCGATCTCAAAGGTGTTAGTGGTCCATCTTATCTTTCGATTTGTAGTGTTTTTTTTCTTACTTCTACGGCTTCCGATTCTGGGCTACGTATCTGCGTCGGCATCTCTTGCTCGACGAAGTTCGTATCACCTGATGAGAAAGAAAAACTTTTGAAACATAATCACAGAGGATTCTGTACTGGGGCTTGAGAAGCTGTCGAGGGAAGGCTTTGGGCGTATATGCAGGTTCACCCATTGTAATTTCCCTAAAAATGCGTTGCCTGTCCTCAAGGGTAATAACGTCCAATTTTGCAATGGACCCCTTGTCCTCCAAATTGAAGGTGAGAAGAATAAGTTCAAGTACATTTACCGGACCGCCACCGGAGGGAGTAGACAAATGAACGGAGATTTGATCCAAACGTGAATTTTTCTCCCAATTATAGAAGAAGTTTGCGATTTGCTTGGGGAGAAAAACAAGCGGTTTTGCCGATATGATTTTGTGGAAGCCGGAACATGCTTTCACGGTGGCGAATAGCGGTTCAAGACCGGAAAACCCAAAATGTTCAAAGATGGCGTAGGGTTCCGCCTTCACATGCGCCTGAATAATTGCGATTTGATCTTCAGAAGATAATGGCTTATGTCCGGAGCTTGATGTCTCTCCTGCCATTTTACAGAATAATTGAAAAGGAATGATATGTGCTTCAGATTTTCGAAAACAAGTTTTGATTTTGAAGGTTTTCTGAAAAACTGAAAAAAAATGGAGTTTTGGAGACGATGAAGTTAAAGAAGAAAGACGTGTCTGTATATATGTGAAAGTGGGCGGTTGAGATTTAAAAGATCGAAGGGTCAGGATTATGTCCCTGAACCGTTGTGAGTGTCTGTGCAGCACGCGCTCGCCGTGACCACAAGATAAAAAGCGCCCTTTCTGTTCCAGAATTAAATGCTTCCTCGTTCGGCGGGAAATCCTTTGACATGTTGTGGACTAGCGTATGGAATGTCTCTTTTGTGTCAGTAGACTCCAATCAGCCTTGAAAAGATTGAAAGTTAATTAAATAGAGAAACACATAGATCAATAAATATTAATCATTGAATTTAAAGCGTATAGGAGAAGATATGTTCAGAGATCGATACAGAATCTCCGAATTCTCCCTGAATTTATGATCAGTTTCTCAAGGGCAGGTTGACCGAACAGGTTGTGACTACAGGCTAGTCTAATTTATCAGATCGGCAATGACCTGTAAATCATGACCTGTTTGCATCAGATCAGATCACACCTATTCCGATATTGGTGCACTGAGCATTCCTAGCTTTCCACACAACATTTTGAACCTTTCCTCTTGCAAAGGTTTTGTTAGGATATTAGCACGTTGAATAGCGGTAGGAATCTTTTCTACCACCACATCTTCTTTTTCAACATGATCACAAATAAATTGATGCCTGACATCAATATGTTTGCATCTAGTGTAGTGAACTGGATTTAGTGTGATTGCGATTGTGCTAGTGTTATCACAGAAGATGAGAACTTTGTTAACCGAGATTTTGTAATCCTTAAGTTGTTGCTTTAACCATAAGATCTGAGCACAACATCTTCCTGCGGCCATGTATTCAGCTTCAGTGGTTGATGTGGCTACTGATGTTTGCTTCTTGGAAAACCAAGAAATCAGTTTACTGCCTAGAAACTGACAAGTTCCTGAAGTGGATTTTCGATCCATTTTGCAACCACCATAATCTGAATCGGAGTAACCTGTTAATTCCAGGTTATCATCACAGGGGTACCATAACCCGTAGTTAGGAGTTCCCTTAAGGTAGCAGAGAATTTTCTTGGCAGCTTCCAAGTGTGATTCTTTGGGTGCAGCTTGAAAGCGAGCACACACTCCTACTGCAAAAGAGATATCATGCGACTAGCAGTTAAATAGAGTAAAGAGCCAATGATTCCCCTGTACTAAGTTATGTTGGCTGGTTTTCCATCAACATCTGGATCAATGTCCCCATTTGCAAGCATATGAATTTTGACAGGTTTGTTATCTTTGACCCCAAACTTATCAATCACTTCATGTGTATATTTTGTTTGGCAGATGAATATCCCTTCACTAGACTGCTTGACCTGCAATCCTAGAAAGAAATTCATTTCTCCCATCATGGACATTTTATATTTATCTTGCATTAGTTGTCCAAATCTATCACACAAAAACTGTGATTTTGATCCAAAGATAATATCATCAACATAAACTTGTACTAAAAGGATATGGTCTTTCCATTTGATTGAGAACAGCGTTTTGTCGACTTTTCCTCTTTTGAATCCTGATTCAATTAGGAATTTCGCCAAGGTTTCATACCAAGCTCGAGGAGCTTGCTTTAGGCGATAGACTGCTTTGTACAATCTGTAGACTTTGGAATGATCTTCTTTTTCAAAATCAAGAGGTTGTTCCACATAGACTTCTTCTTTCAGTCTACCATTCAAAAAGGCACTTTTGACGTCCATTTGATAGACGGTAAATTTGTTGTGAGCAGCATAGGCCAGGAATAGTCTGATTGCTTCCAGTCTGGCAACAAGGGCAAACGTTTCTTCATAATCTATTCCTTCCTGTTGACAGTAACCTTTTGCCACTAGTCTAGCTTTGTTTCGAACAACTTCTCCAGTTCCATCTCTCTTGTTCTTAAAAATCCATTTTACTCCAATTACGCCTTGATGACTTGGTCGATCTACAAGACTCCAGACTTCGTTTCTTTCAAATTCATTGAGCTCTTCTTGCATAGCAATGGTCCAATCAGCATTTGCAAGAGCTTCATTTATGCAAGTTGGTTCTTCATAAGATAGGTAACAGCTTAGAAGGCAGCTTTCTCCAATCTAACGTCTTGTCCTCACGCCTTCATTTGGGTTCCTAACAATGAGCTCTTCAGGATGAACATCAACCCATCGTCTTCGACGAGCTATTTCTTCTTCGAAAATTATAGGTTCGGGCTCATCTACTGTGTCATCAAACTCTGGATGGGGTTGAGGTGAGAATGGATTGAGTTGTTCGAGCTGTTTTGTTATTTGATCGACACTGGCCTGTTGATTGGTGACAGGCTAATCTGAGGTCTGTCTGACAGGTGACTGGTTTGGAGTAGACTGTGGATCCAGGTTGGGAGACACAGGTTGTGATTGCTCAGGTTAACTGGTTCCCCCTTCCTGTGAGCTCGGGTTAGAGTTGACTTGAGCATAATCTGTTTCCTCTTTTTCTAGATCCGTTGGGTCCCCAGCTTAAAATTTCTTCCAGAAATTAATCATGTGAGCTGGTCTGACCTGTTACTTGACCTGTAGTTTGATCTGTAGATTGATTGGATAGTGGGATTTCCCTGTGCACACAGATAGATTCATCAAAAATAACATGAGGTGTTACTTCCAAAGTCATGGTAGACTTATTAAAAACTCTGAAAGCGTTGCTTGTATCAGAATATCCTAAAAATATTCCGGGATCAGCTTTGCTATCAAAGTTCTTTAATCGAGTTTTCCCATTGTTATGGATGTAACACAAGCAACCAAATGCTTTAAGATATTTAAGTTTAGGCAATTTGTTTCTCCAAACTCCGTAGGGGGTTTTCCCATGGTGAACTGTGACGACGGATCTGTTCTGTGTATAGCAGGCCCTGTTGATGGCTTCGGCCCAAAACTTCTTAGGAAGTTTGGTCTCATTTAACATTGTACGAGCTGCTTCTTTGAGTGATCTGTTACGTCGTTCTACTACACCATTTTGTTGAGGTGTACGGGCAGCTGAAGTTTGATAGAGAATTCCTTTTTGTGAACAGAATGATCATATCACCTGGTTGATGAACTCAGTTCCTCGATCATATCGAATGGTCTGAACATTTGAATTCTTCTCATTGCACAATCTGGTGATCAGCTCGGGCAGCTTCTCCAAGGTCTCCTTCTTTTTGTACATGAAAATAACCCACGTAAATCTAGAAAAATCATCTATGACTACGAGAGTATATTTTCTACCGTTAAGGCTTCGAGGAGTGACTGGACCGAACAGATCCAGATGGAGAAGTTCTAGAATTCGAGTTGATGATTGAGCTGCAGTAGATTGGAAGGACGCCCTGGTCTGCTTGGCAAGCTTCGCAAACATGATCTCTGTGAAATACTTGATCTGGTATTCCGCGAGCCAGTTTGTTGCGAGCAAGATGAGTGATGGACTTGAAATTCAGGTGACTTAGTCTCTTGTGCCACAACCAGCTCAGCTCATTTGCAGGTTTGGAGACAAGGTAGGTTTCCTGTTCACTGTTCCATTTGACTATATATAGATTATCCTGCAGAACACCAGTAAGAAGAATTTATTCTCCTTCCTTGTTTCTTACCAAACATTTGTTAGCAGTGAATTCGACTCTTTTGCCACTCGAACATAATTGACTTACGGAGAAGAGGCTATGATTTAGGCCTTCTACATAAGTGACATCATCAATTGATGTTTTACCAACAAGAATTTTACCGTAACCTTTTGTCTTTCCTTTGTCGTTTCCTCCAAAGGTGACATCAGGTGCTTCATGTTCGATCAGATCAGAGAGGAGATGTTTAAATCCGGTCATGTGTTTGGTGCATCTACTGTCGATGATCCAGACAGGTCCGCCTGCAGCTACCTTCCTCATTTCGTGCTTTCCACCCTGCAATTAAACAGATTTAGCAACCCATACGAACTGGGGTGCCTTGCTAGTAGGTTGAGGTTCCTTTGCAGATTTGAGAGACTTCTTCTTCTCTGTCCTCTTCCTGTAAGTTTGAGGTGCAGGTTGATACTGATCTGCATAGAAGAATAGATCATCATAATATCCGGAAGGATGGAATGGTTGGCGACCCAAGTAGTAGTAATCTTGATACGTAGGTTGTTCATACTGCTTATAGTTGTACCACTGTTCTGGACATTCAAACTGTGGAGCATTCTGATAGAAGTTGGGGTAACCATATGATGCATAATTTTGTTGATGGTTATAATAGGGCTCATGGTTCCACTGTTCATGATAACCATGATCTGGATAAAAGTGCCACTGCTCATATTGAGTCTGTCTTTGACGGACGTGTTGCTTCCTTTTCAGCTTGAGTGCAGGTTGACTCATATTTTTCATCACAGGCTTTCTTTTTACAGGTTCAACCTTATTTGTCCTTTTCAGAGTTGACTTTTTGAAGTTGAGACATTATGTTCCTTGATCAGTATAGCTTGAGGTTGTCTGGCGGGATTCTTCAGTTCCACTCTTTTGTCAGGTAATGATTGATGAACTGGCTTTGCTTCCTGCTTGCCATGGGCTTTGACAAACAAGATCCGGCAGTCATCAGCTTGATTCTTTTCCTTTTTATGGCCTGTGAATCCAAGTCCAGTCTTGATGATTGGATTCCTTTGAACTGATTGAATTTTCTCCAGTTTCTCCTTTCCTTTGATCATGCAATCTATCTTTTGTTGAAGAATGGTCAGCTTATGGGAAAGATCAAGAATATCTTTATCTCTATTTGTGAGTATTTCCTTCAGATGCTCTTCCTTTAGGATAGCTTGATCAAGTTGAGATTTTAGGGTTTTTACTTCCTTTTCTTTGACTACATCATATGGTGCGAACTGTTCCTTCAGTGTCAATTTGTATTTCTCATTTTCTTCCTCCAGTTCTTTCCCGACCAACACCAGTTCTTTGAACATGGTTGCAAGCTTTTTATAGTCAGACATTTGTTGATTGAATTCCTCCCAAGACGGCATCTCAGAGGAATCTTCGCCTGCATTTTTATCGTCAGAAATAATTGAAAAAGAGGATTGAGAGTCTACCTTGAGTGTCTCAATTTTATCTTCGAGACCCATGCATCATTCTTCTTCATCGTCATTCTCATCAACTTCATCGGCGAGATATGCATATTCGAGAGTGAACTCTTCATTGTCAGAGTCCATATATGCGATGTAATCTTCTTCTGATGAAGTGTCAGAGAACGAAGGCTCTTTCTTGGATGCTTTTTCAGCAAGTAGAGCTTCCCTTCTGTCTTTCAGTTTGCGATCCCTCTTTGCTCGTAGTGTATCACGCTCTTCTTGTGTCAGGTCAGGACAGTCTGTCTTGTAATGACCTGTCTCACCACATTGAAAGCAACCTCCAGATGGAGTATTAGTGGAATTTGCATTCGAAGAGTTAGTGTTACCTTGACCTTTCTTGTCGTTTAGCAGTGGAGTCTGATTTCTGAAATTCCTCTTGGAGTCTTTATAGAATTTTCTGAATTTGTTCATTCTGGACTCCATTCTTTCATTTCGATGAACAAGTAGTGAAAAATCTTGAATCAGTTGCTCTATCCCAGTAGGTTGATCTGACTTGGCAGTTTGAACAGCAGATGAGATCTCAGCTTTGAAAGCAGCTTCACTTTCTTTCTTCTCTGTTGTTGGTTTACTTGAACTTGCAGTAGGTTGATTTGATTCGTGAAGACGAATCATCTCATATTCATTTCCAACAAGGAGATCAAAGAGATCATCAGTTTGTAGGTCGTTGAAATCAGGTCGGCCTGGGTGATAAGCAGTGTACACATGCCAGCTTGCAGGTAAGGCACGTAACACTTTTTGGTTCAGTTCGCGCTGAGAGTATTTGTTAGGTCTGATGGCTGCAATCTCTAGAGTGATCTCAATGAAGCGATTCTTCATCTGATCTATTGTTTCTTTAGGGAGCATCTTAAAATCATCAAGCTTGTTGCATGCAATAGACAATTTGTTTTCAAGCATTTCTTCGGACCCTTAACTAATTGATTTCAAAATATCCCACATTTCTTTAGCAGTCTTGAGATTTCTAATCTAGGCAAGAGGAACTCCTTTCACTGTACTAGAGATCAGGCCTTTTGCGAAACTGTCAAGGCCAGCTTCCTTTCTTTCCTCAGCAGTATAGGATCGAGGATCCTTCAACTTTGGTACATACTCAGATTTGTATGTGGCAGTAGTATCATGAGGAATGTAGATTGGTGTGGGTCCATTTTTAATGACATCCCACATCAGCACATGATGAGCTTCAAGGCACATTTTGATCCTGAAGCTCCAGTCTTCATATCCCTGGATGGAAAAGTCCTCGCAGACTCTAAGAAGAGATGTTTCCATGATGACAGGTAGTAAAAGAATGAATGGAAAAAATTTCTCGGATCTAGTCCAATTTGACCAAAACTTTTTTAAAAGTTTTCAGTATGCAGAGGCGATGGTCAAAAGAACCACCGCTCTGATACCACTTGTTGGTCCCAGAAAGAGTAATTTGGTGTATTGGGGGGGGGGAATACACCAATTGCCAACAGTTTTGACTTTCAAAACAAATCTACTAATTGATTGACTTGTAAGGTCAACAGAGATCAGAGAGTGACGATCTGTTAATTAAGAGAAGGTTCAGTTCAGAACAGGTTCACTTAAGTCAACAAGTTGTCAATGCAATGCGGAAGTTGGTGAGTGGAGTGGGCTACTCTTTTTAGAAAAACAAAACTTTACCTTTTAAAACACAGCAGGTCACAAAGTTATATGAAGGGTGAATGTTGTGAATGCTTATGAATGCAAGTTAGAGAACAAGTAACGAATCAACTGAAGTAAATGAAGTAGAGATAGAGATAGTCGATTTTATCGTGGTTCGGGATAACCTTCCCTACGTCCACGTCAGCTACTGTCGTAGCTGAAATTCCTTGCTTCTCTTCTTGTTTAGGCTGACTGAGAATCAGCTTCAGTTTTCGTCGAACTTGACGAAAAACTGAACACGAAATCTGGGTCGTGACCCTTACAAACTTCTCTAGAATAGAGATTACAAACTTGACATTCACTAGCTATTCAGAACTTGCTAAGCTAATTTAGACTTAACAATTTGAGAATCAGCTTTCTAAACTTCTTCACAATTACAGACTTTGAGAGACTTTAATAGGAAGAAATCTAAGATGTTCTTAAGCAGCAGTGAACGCTTAAGAATAGACAATCCAGAATCAGAAATCTGAATATCTTAACACTTGGGAAATCTTCTTGATTCAAGTGTTAAGTGATGTGTTGAGCTTCAAAGATTTATGCAGAGTTTTGGCTTGAATATTCAATTTCCCGTGCTTGATTCTGGAGAGGCTTGAAGTATTTTTATAGGCTAAGATTTGAAATCTAGCCGTTGGAGTTGTTAGTGATGGCAGAGAGGCCGTACTGCTGACTCACTTCTAGCCGTTGGGAGATTTCGTCCTAGCTGGCAAACAGGTACCAGAGGACAGGTCGTTCAGACTCGTGAAGGCAAATCTGCTTGGCATTCGATCTGTAGAACTCCAGCGATCTTGAAATCTTCAGAGCAGGTTAGCTGAACTTCTACTACAGGTTGACTAGAAAATAATAAGAGCAGGTTGAAGGTTATAGATCAGGTCGTTAAACACGAACTGTTCTTTACAATGATTCAATCTGTACAAGGACTAAGGAGATGATTTATGAAAACAGAGCAGGTCGCACTTATCAATCCTAACTAGAAATGAAAGAATAAGGCTAAGTGTGGTTTCAAAAAATATCATCAAAATCAAACTACAGGGGTTCCCAACAATATAATTTTCAAAACTCAGAATATTTTTAAGTCTTTAGATATTTATAATATGTAAATTCGCGCATCTCGCAACCTCAAAACTAGTATATATAAGTACAGATTAATCGTGTTATCATATTTTATTTGCACTCAAATTAGTCCAGAGCAGTGGTTCCATTCAAATTCAAATAAACTACTCTCAGATCAATTCCAAGGGGATAAAAAATGAAGGTACAGGACCAAATTAGTCGTAGTCACATTCAAGCATAGGCGCATTTGCATAAACATTCATGATTCAACTCAATATTTAAAGAACAAAAATAGTATTATCATACAGAATAATAAAAATCAAATAAAATCTGAGAGCCCTACAATCTATGCATACAGAAATCTAAAATGCAAGAATCAAACACTCTTGGTACATAGATAGGAAACTTACAGTAGATAACCAAAGAAAAGTACTTCAATCTCAGAGATGAAAATTTATAAAAATAAACAAAACCTATATTCAAAAAGAAGACTGCAACAGATCCCCAAGGAATCAAGATAAATCGGTGAACCTGCTAACTCTTGAGGAGGCTCTCAATCGCTTCAAAGAAGAGAGGAGCCATTTCAGGCCCCGTAGTTTTTATTGCACATTTGAGGCCAGGGACTCCAATGGCTGCTGTAACTTCAATCAGGAAAGGGATTCCTCGAGGAATCTTGGCTGAGAGATACAACACATCCTGATTTGAATGCTTTCGCTTCGCAATGAAGAACAAGTTTGAAGCGGCCAGCTTATCTAAAGTCGCTTCAACACTACTCAGCACAACTGTAGGGAAGTCCTTGGAGATTTCGTTTGAATCCGGTAAAGATTTCCATGTCTGAGTAATTCGGTTACACAATAAGTTACTGCAAGTAGCTCGACTAACAGAATATCAACAAATGAAATACTTTAGACAGATTCAGAATACTCTTACCTCAAGAAATGAGGATCGCTCCATTCTTCCATCTTCTGCAAATAATACAGACAATGGAATCTTGTCATTGAAGTACCACACGGGTTGCTGATTATTTTTCACAGCAACCTGCAGAAGTGAACTTGGTGGACCAGGAGATATATTCTGGAACAAAACCATAGGCAAAAGAGTGCTTGCAGATGTCCCGGGTTGCAATAGTGGAACCTGATTGAAATGAGATATCAGCTCGTGAACAATATAGCAGAGATCTAATATACAAGTACAAAATACATGAACTAATTACAAATTTACCTGGAGAGGCCCGCCTGCTGCGAGGCCAAATGTGTTCTTGTTGAACTGAATCATAAACCCATCAAGTGCAACCTGAGAATTGTTCTCGAGTAACATGCTGTAGAATAACTGGCCATCTCTTCTTATCAGCTGAGCATTTATTTGTAGGCCTTGACTGGTAGCTGCTGGTAAAACAACTGGCAAGGGGGGTCTACAAGGAAAGGTATGATCCCATGAAACAAGAACTCTAACAAAAACAGAATGACTGAAATATAGTAGTAAACATACCCAGATGGGGTTATGGGATCTGCTGCTACAATGGCACTGCTATTATCCATGCCCATCAGGTCGAGTAAATCAGGCACGGGTGCAGGAGCAGCAACCTGTGATCTTGCAGCAGAGGATTGCACGTTACTTGTGGTGGCTGGTGATGATGTACCTAGAGCAGGTGCATGAGAAGAAGTCTCAGAATAGCCTCCTTCACCATCAGGGTACTCCTCTTCCTCTGTTTTCTGAACAGTTTTTACGCGAGTCACGAATGCATCAGGGGGTTTGTGGTAGACTGAGGACAATGTAGCAATGTTGGCAAGAAGCTCATCCAGTAGAGAAGGGTCGAGTTGATTCGAGTCGTCGCTGATCACAGGTTTTTCAGCTAAAACAACATCCTTTGCTGCCTGAAAAGTCAAACAAAACTTTACTTCACCTCACTGATTTTGCACTAAAAAACTCTACCCCGTGCATAAATCCAGATCTAATTAAAAGATACGGATAATCAAGAACTAGAGAGTGGCAATACAAAAAAAGAGATGAAGCCATTTCTATGTCAAGAAACAAGCAAAATAATCTGACATAGCATACATTGGCACCAAAATATTTTACCTTAGCAGGCACCCTAGGGTCCACCCAAGTAAACAATAGTACATTAAAGGTTACACCACATCTAAACAAGAATTTCAGGAACTGGACATACACAGAAAGAAGTGAAATAATGTTCCGAAGAATGAGAGCCACAAATTGTCATACGGGTATAATTCTTTGTGCAGTCCTCCCTACTCAAAACTCATTCCATTATATCACAGGTGCATATGTTAACCAAATTTTTAATATTGTACTCTCTCCGTCCACCATTCTTCGCCTACGTGCCATTTTAGTCCGTCCACCATCTCTTTGCCTATTCCATTTATGCCCATACCCACAAATTCATTAAACATTTAGCCCCACTCATCCAGTTATTTACATATAGCCTTGTTGGGCTCACCCATGTGACAACCTAACCCATTCATTCTACAATTAACAATTTAAAACTATACTTTAAAGTGGGACCCCTAGTACACTCACATTACAACCAAATAATACCTTAAAACCCGTGCTGCCCCTTTGTAGGCAAGAAATTCATGGACGGAGGGAGTATTATTTAATCTCCAGATCACTAGCGTGTACAAACTAAAAATTAAGATGCGACATTTTAATATGAAAACTTCATTTTTCAACCAAAGAGTACAAGATCGAATCATGTGGCATTAAAGGAGAAGCTAGTTTAGAACTAGAGAACCACTAGCATACCTCAGGATCAGTCGAGAGGAGTCGCCAATATATGTATGCACGATCTCTGAGATCTGGGTTATCAGTCTCAACAGTTGCATTATTCAGAACAACCTATTAATGAATATATAGCATTAGTCTAGTATCAAACAAGCTTCTTGAGAAGAAAACTACAGCAAATAAATTTCTTCCTTGCTCTAGGCCAAAATCTTTTCACGTTCGAAAACATATCTTTACATTGGAAAAGAGAGAAGCTTTATTAGTTTTATGCTCAAATGGTGACATTTGATCCAGATTATCAGAGACCTAAAGAATTAGCCAATAACTATAACTACGGTTTGAGGTATACATAATATAGGGATCTACGATATACACCTGTATCATCTGCTGTGGGCCTTCAGTTGGCTTCTTAAGGAAAAGTTTAACTGTTGCTGTTAGCAACTGCAATTGGACTTGTGGAGGTTCTTCTGGGAAAGTCTCCAAAAAGCTTTCCAAGAGCTCATCAGCATTATCAATTCTCTCAGCATATTCACCAATTATCCAGATCATTGATGCCTGTACAGATAAGACATGAGATATTGAGGCTCAACGGTTTGAAGAAAACATTCAGAAGCGATGCTAAAAGGCCCATGTCCTGTTTAGTACCTTTGCCTCTGGCTCATCCAAGGTGTCTAAACTCTCACAAAGTGTAGCAATTATGGACTCGTAGCTGAAGGAAACAAGATTGTTTGAGTTTGAAACTACAAGAGTTACTCCATGACAAAGCATATTGATAACAAGATACGAAAAATGTTGTGACGTACGTGTTTGGATATCTCCTAAATATATCTTTAATCACAATTATAGCTTCTTGAACAACATAATTTACTTTGATCTTGATCAACTCAAGTAACACACTAATACACCGCTCAGCTGCTCTCTCTAACTTGATGGCGCATCGACCAATAGCACGGACAGCTTTTCTGACAAAATCTACATCTACTTCTGTAGCATATTCTTTGAACTCTAATAGGACCTGAAATGTAGATGAAAAGACAATTATGTCAGATTAAACAGGAACTCCTGTGGAGGAGAAAAAAAGGCTGAACAATTCTACTTGTCATTGCACTTTCAACATTTTTTGTGCAATGAGTTATGAGAGTATGGTGTGACTCGCTAGAACAAAAATCAACTTACTTGATCAATATTCCTGTCTGAAGCAAGCTTTATCATGATTTCCAACTTTTCCATCTTCACATAAATTGGATCATTGTATTTGCAAAAGAACACCTTTATGGCAAAGAAAGTAGCTGTGAGTTTACTTTGATGATGGAATTATCAATTCAGAAAAAGAGTATAACTTTGCACACGTGGAAATGTCAGCTCAATTACCTTGATTTCATGGGCAAGAATGGTGGGACGCTTTTGCACGATGAGGTTTATGTTTCGCAATGCAACATACTGAATCTCTGGTTCAGCAGAAAGCAATGTCACAAGAGGTGGGGCCATTTTCTTGCAAAGGTTTCTGACAACATCTGTGCTGGTAATAAGTTCCATTTGCAAAAGAATCATCTGCAATTATTGTATAGTCAGAAAGGTCAATTATAATATACAAAGAATAAATAACTACTTCATATTATATGAATCGGGAATATCAACAGTAAACAAGATAAAGAATGTGAGGGGAAGAAAGCACTTCTTAGAGACTCTTGTATTCTAGAAGTTCCAGGTGCAATGAAAAAGAACTAGCTTCCATTGCTTAATAAGGTAGGAAGGTTCACTGGTCATTATAATCGGTAAAAGACGATGTGATGCAGAGAAATATAATAGCTAAAAGAACATAAGCAAAAATTCCATGCTGCAATCACGCCATAACTCGGTCCTAAGAGAAACACATGTTAGACTCACTTATTGCATGAGTTTGGTGGTGCAATGAAAAGAAGGTTTCCCTTGCACAGACTCACTGGTCATTGACTCGTTATACCCGGTGAAAGAAAATATAAGGGCAGAGATATATAACCTTGACAGCTGAAAGAACAACAGCACAATTTGCATGCTGTAATCGAGGTGTAACTCGCTCCACTATATTTTCAGCTTCACGAGCATCCACTGCTTTATACTTGGAAAGAGCATCCAAAATGAAAACTTGGCCCCACCTAAAGTTGTCAACAGATAAAATGAAAATTTAAGCAATCCCAAACATGGGAGTCTTTTGACAAAAACTAGATACAAACCAAACGATTTTTTTTTTAAAATAAAAATAAAAAGTAGATCACATCAACGTTAGAAAGCATCCTGCACCATAGCATGATAACAAGATAGCTCCATCAGATACAATGAGTAGTTTGGAGCCAATTATCTACCAGATCCCATATGATAATATTAATCAAATCTACAATGTATCATACATCTAATGACACGTAGATTATTAGATTCAGCCCAAAATCTAAACTGCAAAAGAAAAGGGTGGACATTGAAAAATATCGCATCTGATTAAGGGTGTTTGAGGGAATCATAGATATGCAACGCATTCACACATACAATTTGAGTCAATTAACATCTCCATATTAGGTCTTATTAAATCAGGTTAACATATATCTAAGCCTGCATGAGTACTGGTCATTTATGCAGTGCTCAGACAAGTTTATCCTTCATGTAAATGCAATAAGTACATATTTGGCATCATATCATACTCTGTGCATTCATTTAGAGCAGTGAGAAGCTTTGAAAGCGTGTGGCTGGTAATCTCAAAGATAGGTTTGTTGCTATGCTCTTGAATCTCTGCAAGTGAAGCAACAGCATTTGCAACAACCATTGGGTTGTTGTCTGATATTAAATCTTTAAGAGCATCCAGGAAACCTCTATCCTCCACTAACTCAGCATTAATGTCATAAAGCTTAGCAACACATATAGCTGCTGTCTTCCTCACATATGGGTCATCATCCTGTTATGAAGTAAAAATAGAAGAAAAGATTCAAATACTTTGTTCACCGATCACAGTTAAACTCCCATACTAAATTTTTGACACATTGTTTCAGAATAGAACAACTCAAAACATGAGTACTCTTAGTTACAAAATAAGGCAGATGATAGGAATGTAATCTTACCTTAAGGCACCTCTGCAAAGGATCACATAGATACTCTGTGATTTTATCAACACGAATGCATCCCATTGTCCTGACAGCTAAAGCACGTATCAGAGGATTTGGGTCCTGTGAATCCTGGATGGACATATACACTTCAAATATTAGCCTTTAATACAGCCACTTTTCAATTGCTACAAAATAAAAGAGCCGCTTTGGCAATTGAATAATAACATTTACGGTACAAATTGACGAAGGGCTGGTTTACACATAACTAGCACACATGATACAGTTATGCTGAAAAATCTGACGAACATCTTATCTCCTTGATGTACTTCGGATTATTTTGTAATATCAAGTAGTTTCATATAAAAGAGGTAGCTCCAATCATCAAAAGATATATATTATTCAGCCACATCTACTTGAAAAAATCATATATTCGGTCTATCTTGTGCCTATAATATACAATAAAACTCATAGTAATGATGGGTCAATTTTAGGTGATTATGATGGCTAAGCAAAGGTATTCAACAGAAACACTAGAAAAGCAGATTATCCACATTTATTAAGTTGAGATCTCATTGGTTGTAATTCAAATTCTTCATATTTACAGCTCTTCTCGGGTACCATGGCTAACAATTAGGAATTTTATATGATTGTGACGGACAATAAAAGTGAGTGGACATGAAATAGCATGCAAGTTGTTGTCATCTATTATAACATTGATAGTGTGCATTTTGCTTGATATGCAAGCAATGTTGTCAATGGCAAATGGCACGTTATGGCAGTTAGCCAAAAAACCGCCACAACCGCCATGGCGGATGCCATGGCAGGTTATGGCGGATGATTGAAAAATTAAATAAAATTATTAAATATGTGATGAAATAGAAAAACCTAAACCATAATATTAGAAAAACCTAATCATAGCACAAAGTCTTAAGTTTTACAACAATAATTAAACATATAGTCTTAAACCATAGCATAAAAATAGTAAATTATCTCTAAATGGATGTCTAATCCTCATCACCAACTCCAACAAAATCACCATCTTCGTTATCGTCTTGATTGGATGAGATTGACATGGCTCAAATCTGTTCATTTTCGATCAAGAATGACATGATGGATATCGGTCAGTAATCTCTTGATTCTTGAACATGAACAACACCATTCTATCCTAAACTTCTAGTATAATGTAGTATAGTATATTGGTATATTCTACATCGTTGCTACTTATTGCTGTCCTACAGCAAAAAAAAAAAAAAAAAGAAAAAGAAAAAAGGGAATGAATAAACTGGCGGCAAGCTGTGGCAGCAATTAATAAAAAAAAAGACCTGTAGAGGTCGCCGGAGTTCGCCGGAGCAAAGGGAGAGTCTTGTTCACGCAAAAGTCAGAAAGGGAGAATGTTTAGTCGAAAATGGCTGTTGTTCTAAAGTCTAACCCCTAGTTTTGTTTAACATTTAGTTGTCAGCGGGTCGGGTCAACGGGTCATGGGCGGGTCAGCAGGTCGGGTTAATGGGTCATGGGCGGGTCGGCGGGTCAAAAGGGTCAAAAATGACTAAATGGCAGCAAATAACGCCATACTACGCCATGTCAGCCATAAACGCCATGGGTATGGCGACCGCCACAAAAGGCCATGACAATCTGCCATGCCATACCATGGCGGTGGCAGAATCCTAAAAAACTGCCACCGCCATGTGCCATAACACCGCCATGGCGGCCATTTGACAACATTGTATGCAAGTTTCACTGTATGTTTTGTGACTAACACCAAGAAAAACTAAGGATGTACAAGTAAGAAATTAATACCAAGAGAAACAAAATCATCTGATCAAAGGATTATCAGCACACCACAAGCTAACAGAAAAAATGAGCCAGATTTTATTCACAAAGGCCTTACATACAGTTACAACTTACAAAATCAGCTTACACAGCCCTTAGGCACTAATCAAGGGTCAGGTGCCCGCCTCTAGCCTAACTGACCTTGTTAGGCACCATCCCACCAAGGCCATATGGTAACCTTTAGCAGTGCCCAGGTGGAATTTTTATTTTTGTTTCATAAAAATATTATCAATTAAGACGGTAAGACCTTTTGATCTTTCTACTTGAGGGCGATTATGGAACCTTGAAATTGTTCTTATGAATTTAATTCAAGAAACTTTGTACTGTAGATATGAATGTAGCTTAAAACATAAATAATAGTAGTAGCAGTAGATGGAGAATATGGGCTTTTACAATCCCATCTGATGCTAGACACCAGTAGACTGCCCAACTGATGCTTGGTGATTTTTGCAATATAGACATTAAGAAACCTACATAGATAAAAGTAAACTAAAACGCCATCGATGCACATCAAATTAAATCAAATGGCAGAAAATAAGACTCAAGAACACAGAAACATGGCCTGCCAAGAAGGATCGTGCAACAATCATGACCACTTGATTTTAAAATAAAGTTATGCATATGATTGCATTGTCTGGAGTGGGATTTCAACTAGAATATATAATGACCTACTCACCCTCATTGCAGCCAACTCAAAAGTTGAAATCAAGTCAGTTTTCTCTCAATAGTCTATGCCCGTGATTTTCAACAAAGTACACCTAGCATAGGGCATGCCTCATTTTCTTGTGGTCCAACTCATCAATCGTTTGCTTAGAAAAAGTAAACAGTAAAAGCCCGACTCACATAATGCCCTTGGTTTAAAAGCCCAGCAAAAAAATATATTAAGATATTATAGAAGGCAGGCTCAATAATTGATGAACAATATTTATCATTTCTAATGATATGTGTAGGTCACGGTTCACAGGATTCTCATAAAACTAGCTACTATAACTGGTTGTGAACAAAGCAATATTTCTATCCATCCTACTTCATATAGAGTACATAATACATTCACAGGTTTGATGATAAATAAACAGGACTACTAGGCTAAACTATAAAAAAATCAACTGCCGGATGGAACTTCAATACTAATGGAAATGTCCCCTTCCCCCCTCTTGGTAATTACGAGACCACAACAAGAGTCAGTTTCTAAAAGTACCATTTTCTTATACTTCCATTTAATTGCAATTTCTATTTCTTCTGTTACAGTTCCATGGCAATGTGCATAACCACCAAGAAATCTGCCACATTATCTACTAGGTTTCAGAAGATCTTGTCCCTTTTCTAGAGTGCTTAAAGCAGTCTCCCCTCTCGAAGTTGCCCTCACGAAAGAGCTTACTTTAAAATATCTAATTTTCAGGCAGTCCCAAGTAAGAAACTTCACACTCTAGTCCTCAAACAACGTCCCATATCAAGACAAAAGAAACCACTTTGAACCTTAAAAAAAAGGATTATTTCTTTGGGTTTTGGCCTACAAGGTACTAACTCCTCTTAGTGTTCTGTAACAGCTCTAGAAGTGACAAGAGCAGAAACTAACTAAGAGAGCTGCAGCAATTCTGGGGGCAAAAACATTAAAGAAATTAAACCTCACTCCTCACTATTGAATTTTACCTTCACAAATGTATTTACAGCGAGAATAGCAAGATCAGGCTGGCTCTTGGCGTAGTTGATGAGATACAAATACACAAGCTTTTTTAGCTCCAAATTTTCTGTTTGCATACAATTCACAACATCTGTAAAGAGTGAGGAAACATCCTTTCCCACTGTCATTGCGGCAATCACTTTCTTAACAGCATCTTTTCTCTTATCCTGCATCATGAGTTAAACAATAAAATGTCAACCTTCTGCGTCAACGGAGCCAAAAACTCACAGAAAGCTTGGCATTCAAAATGTACAATGGAATTACACATCAGAAAGCAAAAATCCTAATATATTCAGTTCAACAGCAACACAAATCAATAAAGTGCGAGACATGATTCTCTCAAGCAAATGACGCCCATAATCACACAGATCAGACACCGTAAACAAAATACCGATTAACGGTATGAATCACAAATCAGACGGAAGAGCAACTAGATCTAACTCTTTCGGCACTAAATCCACGGAAATATCTTCATACTACCAAATGACAGATCCATCGCTGGGTAGATGTCGCAGATCAACGCACAAGAGTACTAAAATTCTAGCAATTAGAATTACAGGAAATCGAAGACAGGTAGTAATCAATTAGCACGAAGCTGCACTTGGATTCGGATGAAAATTAAACGGATGATAACCTTGTACTGGGAATTGAGCTCTTCTTTGAGCTCGGGAATTTCACCCTTTTTGGTAGTGGAGAAATACTTGGAGTCGTGACCGCTCATCTCGACGAGTTAGCCAACCTCTGCTTCCGGCGGTGAAGACAGAAATAGTAATAGTGGAGGAGAGAGGGAGAGAGGGAGAGAGAGATGGCGATCGAAAGCCAGCCAAAGTACGAAATGGGAATTGAAGAATTCCAGAGTGGTGGGTTGGAGTGTTGGACCCGCTGGTAATGAAATGAACCGGGCTCTGTCCGAGTTGTTTCGTGGATTAGCAGATATGTAATTTCTATTTTAGGTTACTTTTAATTTAAAGTGTGTGTTCTCTTTGATGAAAAATTATCATGAGAAAATGAAAAAAAAAAAAAGAACAATTACCTTTTAAATTTTTCCTTATTTTTCACCTCTACTCTTTTTTCCCCTTCTTTCTCACTCCATGTCGGTGGGATAATATTTTCCATCGAAGAAAGAGTAAAATTCTTCATCATAGATAAAGAGGTGAGAAATAAGAAGAAATTTAAATGGTGATTGTTCTCTTTTTTCTCTTTTAATTTTCCATCAAAGAGAACACACCCTAAAATGAAAGAATATATAAACGAGTATAACCATTTTATAATTAGTTTATTTTGATATATAAAAAATTCAATAATTTATAAACTTAGGTTCTGTTTTTAAAGTAAAAGGACATAAAATAAGATATAAAGGAGTATTAATTATTTTGATATATGAAAAATCCGGTCACCAAATATGAGTTTATGAAAGTATGTAATTTCTAGATTTAAGTTTTGTTTACTTTAAAGTAAAATGAGATATGAAAGAGTATAAACATTTGTTTATCACTTTATAATCCGTTTACTTTAATGTATAAAAAATTCGGTCACGTGGCGGATATAAAACCGAGCAGTCCTTTATATTATATCTTGGTATAATATTATACTTAAGAAAAATGCAATATTATAACATGTAGTGATAATGCATACTCGATTTATCTACAAGAAAGAGCAATACTTTCGTCAACCCTTAAAGGACAAAATGATGATAAAAAAGTATTGCTTCCAAAAATATTTTTTACTCCGGCTAATTCAAGATTGTCTTTCAAGTTTGAGCGACATCAATTCCCTTTAATTGAATTAGTATTGTATTCGTGCGATGCACGGTCTATAAATATACACTCTCTATGTCCCACTTCAATAGTCCCTTAAATTGAATATATGTGAAGTTTAAAATAATAAAAGGGGACTACTAAAGTTGAACAGAGTGAGTAAATTTTTGCATGCAAGAAGTGTTAATACAAAGTATAAGAAAAATTAAATTTTGCTAGATAACAATATAAGTACTACACGCGCCAATAACAATATGACTTAGTACTCCGTACATTCAATTTTTCTAAAAAGTAGTACTTCCTCCGTCCTTGATTTTTTTTACTGGATTTTGCTGGATTTTTTTGAATTTTAAAAAGTCCATGGATTTAGAAAATCCATAGACTCCATGCAAAGTTTGGCTGACTTCTTTATTGATTTATATGGATTTCTATAGACTTAACATGATTGTGGAATATACTTTTTTATTTATTAATTTACATGAATTTTTATAGACTCCGGCACCGGAACTATTGATGCAAAATGTATATGGAACACACTTGTATATATTAAAAAAATATTATCTAAATTATTTAGAAAAAATGACAATATTTTCGTTTTAATAAGTCCTTATACATTCAAGTTTGATTCTATGAGATCCTTATTTAACAGATTAAATACATTATATTTAATTTTTTTTCTTTTTCCATTAACTAATTAATACACAGAGTTTACAATCGATAATAATCCATATCAAATATTTAAAATTTGATTTTTTTTTTTCTTTTAGTTTAACATTATAAAAATTAAAAAGAGAAAAAAAAATTGCATTCTCTGTCGATTTTAGAAAATGATAAAGAGGGCACCAGAAAAATGGCCCTCAAATTCCCCACGCGTCGTCGACACTCACAGCCGACGATGATTCGCGATTTACTCCTCAGCCGCGACCTCAGACGGTGGTAGTGAAGGAGATTATCTGTCCACTTTTAAGCAACGGGTATGAAGAAGATTTGATTTCTAATGGTGTGACAAAATATATTAACAAATATGGGCTTTCATGTCCACTAGTGTGAAGATCAGATGATGACGGCGAAAAATTGTGATTTAAAAATCTCAACCATACACAAATAGAAGAGCAACAAAAGATTTGGGTAGTACTACTACCTTTTGTTAGAAGAAGAACGAATTGAAGGTTTTCTTTTCTTCCGACCTTTCTTCCTTCAGAGTTCATTTAGAGAATACATAGAAATCTCTTGGTGTTATGAGGGATTTTGGAGAGTGGAATCTCTTTATATTTTTTAAGGAGAATCAAATAAAATCTATGGAGTATTAAAATCCATAGATTGTTGAATACCTAAAGATTTTTTAAGACTTTTTAAAATCCGTATTGAATACCTCAGGATTTTTAAAGACTTTTGAAAATCCAAATTGAATACCCCCAGACTTTGAAAGTCTAAAAAAATCCAACAAACTCTGCAACCAATACACCCCCTTAAGGGGGGTGTATTCAAATGAGATTATGTTAGATTTTTTTTGATTTTAAAAAGTTTGTAGATTTAGAAAATCCATAGACTCCATGCAGAGTTTGATTGACTTTTTAGATAATTCGTAGACTCCATGTAGAGTTTGGCTGATTTCTTTTTATTGATTTATATGGATTTTCATAGACTTGACATGATTATGTACTACACTTTTTTTTTATTGATTTATATAGATTTCCATAGACTCTGGCGATCGAACTATTGATTCAAATACAAAAAAGTTATCCAAATTGTAGAGAAAAAAATACAAAAAAAATATTATTTCCAAAAAAAAGATACTTTACTATTCACATTATTACTCTCATATTCATCTCACCATCTTCATTTCCATCACCATTTTACCTCGCCCTCATTTCCTACATAACATTAGCAATGCAATAATATAAACACAATAAAAAATAGTGATAATATGTCAAAACAGCTGCTTATCTTAACAATAAATAAATTGTATCCACAAACTTAAAATATATATAAAAATTCTAACCATTTTCAATATAATAAGACAAAATTGTCATAATAAAATATTAATAAAAAATATAAAAAAAAAATGAAAAGAAAAGAAAAGAAAAAGGAAAGGAAAAAATAAAAAAAAACCTACACCGACTCACGTCCCCATCCCTACCCTCACTCTCTCTTATTTCCTTCTTATGTTACAGTGCTTCTGTCTCTCTCTTTTTTTTTCCCTCATTCTCTTACCTCCATCGGCCACCCCACCCTAACCCTCTCCTATGTAATTCTCTCTCTCTCCTATTGTTTTAAACCATTTTTTCCGGCAACCTACACCCCAGCACCACCGCCTCTTCCAAATGTTTCTTCGCACTCAACGAGATGCACGTGATGCTTTACTTCTAACCCCACAAGAGCAGCAACAATAAACAAAATAGAAGAAATAGAAAGAGTAAATACAACATCAAATTAATAGCTTCAACCGATCCATATACAAAATTCAAAACAAAAGGCAACAAAAGATTTTTAAGAAGAACGCAAGGTTCTTTTTTTTTTTTTTTTTTATTATTATTATTTTTTTACCAGGGTTCTTTGAAAGAATACTTTAAAATCTCTGCTTGTTCCAACGGATTTTGGAGAGTGAACTTTATTTGTATTTTTGAAAGAGAATCATATAAAATCCATGGACTACTAAAATACATAGATTGTTGAATACTTAAAGATTTTTTAAGACTTTTTAAAATTCGTGTTGAATACCTTAAGATTTTTAAAGACTTTTAAAAATCCGAAATGAATACCCTCAAATTTTTAAAGACTTTTGAAAATAAAAAATGAATACCTCTAGACTTTTGAGTGTTTGATTCAATAGTAGAAAGATAGTCACTTATAAGGGGATTCTCTTTCTCCTTGTTTCCCCTCCTTCTTGAGGGGTAACAATATGCTGGGTAGATTGAGTTACCCCAAGTAAGAGAAATTGATAATACTAGTATTATTTAAACCAAACAAAAAGTAATATAATTCATTAATTGTTTCCCTTTCCATACTAAGAAAATAGATGAATCAAACTCAACCATGGGCTAAAGTGGGACGAAACTAGAGCTATCAAATGCTCGGGTCGGGCTGGCCCGAGCCCGAGCCCGAGCCCATCGGGCTTGAGACAAAAATCGGGTCGGGTTAAGCCGGCCCAAAATTCTATCGGGTCGCAAAAATCAATGCCCAAACCTGACCCATGAGAAAATTATAGTGTAAAATTTATCGGGCCGACCAGGTGCCCGAGTCTATCGGGCTTTTGAGCGTCTTGGGTCGGGTCGGGCCGGCCCAAAATTTCAACATGCCTAGAATTTTATAGCCCAAGCCCGCCCAAACTACGAGTAGGCCGAGACTACCCATCGGGCCGAGCTTTTTCGAGCTAAATTTGACAGTTCTAAACCAAACCCGAAAGTAGTAAAAAAAACATCGAATCACTCATCCTCGCCGACTCCCCCCCCACCCACACATATATATAACTATATAACCACCATTAACACATAATTTTTGCAAGCAATCCACGAAGCACGCTGAAGAACACATATGGGAAACGGTATTTCATAGCAATCATTAATATCTTTTGCAAATCTAATTGAATTTATGCATATGATGCGAGTGGAGAACTCCTCGCGCTCGCTTACAGTAATGTAATGTCGAGATTTTGGTGGATAATTCGAACCTATAGACGCACAATTTGATTGAATTCTTCATTTCGACTTTCAGGTGACAAAAATCGTCCCAGCAAAAAAATAAAGTTCTCAAAGGTTCTTAGGATTCGTCGATGCATATATTTTTCTACACACTTTTATAATCGTGACTGAAAATTTATGGTTTTAATTTCTTGATTCAAAGGATGAGCATAGGGCTTCTGCTGCAGAAGACTATAGTTCTCACTTCGGAGAAAATGTGGATGATGATCCTCGTGATGGTACAGTTCTTCAATTGAATTGCACCGATAAATTTCCCCTGATTTTTTTTTTCTTTTTCTTTTTCTTTTTGAAGTAGTAATTACTGACTTGCTTGATTTATATTGAAGGCGAAGGAAAAAAGAGGGATTTCTCGAAATTGGAACTCAAACCTGATCACATGAATCGGCCCTTATGGGCTTGTGCCGATGGTCGAATTTTTCTCGAAACTTTCTCTTCATTATATAAACAGGCGTATGATTTCCTCATTGCGATTGCCGAACCAGTTTGTAGGTATAATTTTATTGCAGTGTGGTTCCATGTGCATCTATTTTTTCATTTTTGTGGTTATCAATCGTTGACAACTAAAGATGCTCCCTTATTAGTAAGTATACCCGAAGTACTATGATTAACTCAGAGATAAACTGCACTAGTGTTCTCTTTTAGTCATCTTGTTTTTTTGTTGAATGTTCATCTATTGTTTGTGAGTCCTGTACATCTCCGAATGATATGTTTCTAACTGGTCGGAGTCTAATTTGACTGAGTTGTGATCACCAGTAGAATGATACATCAGAGATACTTACGGTCTTGGTCTGTACATCTACGGACCACATTACACTTGACCTAGTTCTGCTGGATTATATGGAATTGACAGTAATGTATATGTTAGAAGACAAAGCAGGCATTTCACGGCCTACCATTTTAATGGAGAAATAAGACTATATATATTTGCTTTTCCATTAGTCGTTTGCTTTTTTTAATTGTTGTTATCTGCATTTCAATATTATGGAATATGATTTGATATGCTTGTTGTTCTACAGGCCAGAGTCAATGCACGAGTACAACTTGACTCCACATTCTTTATATGCAGCAGTGTCAGTGGGACTTGAGACAGAAACCATCATTTCTGTCTTGAATAAATTGTCAAAGACCAAGCTTCCTAAAGAAATGATTGACTTTATTCATAATTCAACTGCTAATTACGGCAAAGTGAAGCTGGTTCTGAAGAAGAATAAATACTTTGTCGAATCCCCATTTCCAGAGGTAAGATATGTTGATCCTATCTATATTCGGGTTTTAGGATATATAAGGTGCTATCATACTTATCTGATGCCTTTTCCAGGTGTTAAAGACATTGCTTAAAGATGAAGTTATTGGACGAGCTAGAATATCCTCTGAGGCATGTACTTTTGAGATCTGCTTGCTTCAATCTAACTTTGAAACTACTTACAGTTGTCTTACAAGTTCTTGACTTCTGTTTCTTCAGGGATCACGCGGAGCTGATGGATTTACAGTTGGAAAATCTGCTGGTGAAATTGAAGGTACTCATGAAGAGTTGCTCAATGAAGCTGAATTGGCAGCTGCAGCTGAAGAAAAAGAAACTCATGCTTTTGAAATTGACCCTACTCAGGTTTTTATCGGATGCCTAAAAGCCAAAATTTGAATTTCTGCTGCTTCTGTTATGCTCAACCTTTGCTGCCCTCCTGCATGATTTGTCTTATGTTGGGTTCGTTTTTTGTATTGTTCCAATCATTCTTTTGCTAAATATTTTACATTTTATGTGAAGTATATCTTGTAGAAGTGCCACCTGAGAACATTTTTCTACTATGAAAATGAATTTATCTGTTGAAGCATACATAAAATGGTTTATGTGCATTGTGTACTTTTATAGTGTTGTTGTTTCTTTCTTTTTTTTTTCTTTTTTTCCCGGGAACTTACTGACTTTAGTACTGCTATTCTTGATAATGAGGTTATGATATGTTGCAGAAATGCAAAAGTTTGCCCTTGTTTCTTTGTGCTGGTTAACTTGGTTTACTAACTTTTCTGATTAAAACTGGCTGGCCAGGGAGTCGTCTATCTGATTAGTTACGAAACTGTTTTCTATCCATGCTTTCCTGTCTGCCTATGAATGCTTTGGTGAATAAATATAAGAAGTATCACATGTTATGCCTCTGAAGATAACTTTGGGATCACTTTTTGATTGACTGGCTTCTTTTTTCCAGGTTGAAAATGTAAAGCAACGATGTTTACCTAATGCTTTAAATTACCCAATGTTGGAGGAGTATGACTTCAGAAATGATCCGGTGAGTAGCTCCAGGTTCTTCAAAATGTGCTTTGGTATTGAGCAAGGAGCTTGACTTCATAAATGAGAGCTGTGAGCGTCTTGTACATGGTTAACACTATTAAAAAGTTCCATTGATGTTGTGAGTATTGCAGGTGAATCCTGATCTTGAGGTGGAGTTGAAGCCCCATGCACAACCACGTCCTTATCAAGAAAAGAGTCTCAGCAAGATGTTTGGAAATGGTAATGGTCCTTAGATTTTGCCTACAGGCATCAGTCATCATTATTGAAATTAGTGTATATTATGTAAGGTTGCCTATTAATTATCCGTAAAAAGAAAGAATATAGTACGGGGATTTAATTCGGGAAACAATAACGAATTAACGAGTGGGGATATGATTCCAGCTTTATAATTAAATTTCTTATTCTTTAGGATAGGGTGGGGGACGCATTTAGGAAGAGAGATATAACTGGAGGATAGGTGGAGAGAAACATTTCCTTCTTTCTTTCGTGGTAGATTGTATGGGAGATTGTGGCTATTGAATTCCACTGATTTATGCCTGTATTTATTGAGCTCCTTTGGAGCTGCTAATCCAGTAGAAGAATCTGGTATCATGTCAAGACTTCCTGTCATTTCAGGCAGAGCCCGTTCTGGTATTATTGTGCTACCTTGTGGTGCGGGGAAGTCTTTAGTTGGTGTTTCTGCTGCTTGCAGAATAAGAAAGAGTTGTCTTTGTTTGGCTACAAATGCGGTGTCTGTGGATCAGTGGGCTTTCCAGTTCAAGTTATGGTCAACTATTAAAGAAGACCAAATATGTCGTTTTACATCTGATAGCAAAGAAAGATTCCGTGGCAATGCTGGGGTGGTGGTGACAACATATAATATGATTGCATTTGGCGGAAAACGTTCTGAAGAAGCTGAAAAGATAATCGAGGACATAAGGAACCGAGAGTGGGGCCTGCTTCTCATGGACGAGGTAATGTATCATTGCAACCGGTTTATGTCTTTATGCTCATATATTGAGTGAATATGAAGCTTTTCTGGATTTATGGTGACATTCATGTTCATCACTTCAAAATATCAGGTGCATGTGGTTCCTGCTCAGATGTTCAGGAAGGTCATTGCTCTCACTAAATCTCACTGCAAACTCGGGCTCACTGGTTTGTATTCTTCTAAGTTTAATAAGTGAATCTAATATCTGTCATTTTACCTATGTTCTCATGTGCTGAGCTGATGATAATATTTTGTTGCTACCATGCAGCCACTCTTGTGAGAGAGGATGAAAGGATTACAGATTTGAACTTCCTTATTGGTCCGAAGTTGTATGAGGCGAATTGGTTGGACCTGGTGAAAGGAGGATTTATTGCAAATGTTCAGTGCGCAGAAGTTTGGTGTCCAATGACGAAGGAGTTCTTTGCCGAGTATTTGAAGAAAGAAAATTCAAAGAAAAAGCAGGTATGAATTCAGGAGATAACTTTAAGTTTAGATTCTTGCATTTTGCATTTGAGCCAGCTTAGGATGCCATTGTGTGTTTTCCAGACTCCTCATTCTCTTATATGGGTGTCCATTTATATATGTCATCTTGCTTTTACCAATCATTTGGAAAAAAGTGTTCCTTTTGGTGGTTGGAGTGACATTGTGCCTCATTGTCCTATCATGATGGCACATGGAAAGGCATGTTGTGTGTGAGAGATGGAGAGAGAGGGAGAAAGAGAGTCATAACATAAAGCATGCCCTATAAGATGACTACTTAGTATCCTTGAGCTCAATATAATCAGTTAACCATCCTTTCGTAGTTAAATTCCTCAAATCCTCATGACCACTTGCAATTTCCTCTTCATCTTCTTCAGTAGTCTCCATTCTTTATCTCGAAGTACAAGGGCAACTCTTTAATTAAGTAGCACTATTTAAAAGTTGCAAGCTAAACTGTTTTAGATTGAATTATTGAAATCCTTGGATGAATTTCAGTTGCACACTCCTTTTATTGTGCCTTTTGCATCTTCTAAGATGGGCCTTCAGAGCCCTAGGCAATGAGGCTTCTGTCTAACAACTTTTTAGGATTTTGATGGATGAGATTTGCATTGATGGTTAATTTACTTTCTTTTATCTTTCTACCTTTCAGGCTCTTTATGTGATGAACCCCAATAAGTTCCGGGCCTGTGAGTTCCTTATCAGATTCCACGAACAGCAGCGTGGTGATAAGATTATAGTTTTTGCAGACAATCTTTTTGCGCTTACAGAATATGCAATGAAACTTCGAAAACCTATGATTTATGGTGCCACCAGGTCAGTGTATACCAACCCCCTCCCCCCTTAAACACTCACTGGACCGCCATAGATGTTATGAAGCCATTTTCAAAAGCTTCTGAACTTGGGTCTTCCGTATATAATTTGCAGCCATCCTGAAAGAACAAAAATTCTTGAAGCATTCAAAACCAGTCGAGAAGTGAACACCATTTTTCTCTCAAAGGTATGCTGACCAACTCATCTTTACCTTATGTTTATGAGTTTGTCGTATCTGCAATTAGCAGCCACATTGGACTAGCATGCATGAGTATTATGCATATAATTTCAGCGGGCAACAAACAAGTGATGGTTTTTTTTCATGAAATCAAATTTATCTACATTGCTGTAATCAGTTCAACTATTACTCATGTGATACAATCCTTATTGCTGGAATTATGTTCCATAATGTTGGCCACTGATTATGTAGCATGCGTTGTATGTTATTTAATCAAAATCAATATAGACAGGACATGTTATACTTCGTAGAATATCCCTAATCATTAGGATTCAAATTCTCCTTTGGTAATGTATGGTGTAACTTAGCGAAAATAACTGCTTGCCATTTTTGCAGGTTGGTGATAATTCTATAGATATTCCGGAGGCTAATGTGATAATTCAAATTTCATCACATGCTGGTTCAAGGCGTCAAGAGGCTCAACGACTTGGGCGTATTCTCAGGGCTAAGGTAGGTCCTCTTAAGTATGTGCTTTGCTATCAAAATTAATTGTTTGTTCACGAAAGAATTTGCTCTCACCATGTCCATTTGCATGCCATTTTTAAAATGAGTAAATAATACCTGGCTTTTCCTTTCTTTATAAGAGGAGAAGATTATTACTCCAAGCTTCCTTGTTGTGCTTGTCTTCTTCTTAGGCCATGTATTAGCTTGTTATCAATGGGGTGCTATGAACTATATTGTAGTTGGTTCCTTCCACTTTATCACTGGAACATGCATAGACGTCTAGAGCCTGCCGACTTGTACACTTTCTGGGTGTTGACTTGATTTTATGTATAAACAAGTGTAAGATAACAACTATGACCCTGGTCTCTGTGGACTTTCCTACAAAATATCATGGTTGTGAGACTTGCAGCCTTTTTCTTGTATTCGCTGTTATTTTTTTGGTTATCTAATCAGCTTTATTCTATCTTATATCACGTGAGGAAGTATCTGGAGTTGGATTTGTCTTTTAGCGGGAAATAAGTCTTATTCTGTAAATATTCTTGGTTGTCAGGGGAAGCCTCAGGACAGGGTGGCAGGAGGCAAGGAAGAGTACAATGCATTTTTCTACTCTCTTGTATCTACGGACACTCAGGTTGGTTCATAGGCTTCAAATTTTAGAAACTGTTGCGATTTTATTCATTTTTTTTTTGTTTGAAAGGGCGATTTTATTCATTATTAGGTCACTTAAGTTTTCTCTACTTGTGTGATTCATAGGAGATGTATTATTCAACAAAAAGGCAGCAATTTTTGATTGATCAAGGATACAGTTTTAAGGTACCATATGAACATCAATCGATCTTATTCTGGTTTTCTATGTTGCTTTCTGTCACATCATCTAGTTAACTACATTTCATTTAGTTTTTGACTGTTGTAATATGTTTCAGGTGATCACAAGCTTGCCGCCTCCTGATACAGGTGCTGAGTTGAGCTACCACCGTCATGATGATCAGCTTGCACTTCTCGGAAAGGTGCTTTTAAGCTTCAGCAGCTTATCATATTAGTTTGAGATGCTATCTTTTTTCTAGACCAGAGACAAAATACCTTTTGTAATGCTAATACTTTACTCATTTTTTTCCCTAATAGGTGCTAAGTGCGGGTGACAATGAAGTTGGGCTGGAGCAATTAGAAGAAGATGCAGATGACATTGCTCTTCAGAAAGCTCGTCGTTCAGCTGGTTCCATGAGTGCAATGTCTGGAGCCAATGGAAGGGTGTACATGGAATATAGGTACTTGTTTTTCACTCGTCTGTTCCTGAAAGAATGAACATAGTAACTCTATGGGCTGAGCGTGAAATAATCTGATAGTGTGACAACATGTTAAACCCGTCTTCAAATTTGATATGCTTCACTTTTTCTTAGTTTACAAATTCAGCCTGCTTTTGAGGTTCTGATAACTGATAAGCGATGAGGAAATCTTGAATCTCATTTCTTTACTCATGTGCTGAACCATGATTCTAATAAGAATCTAAATCCCATCTTCTTTTGGGTTGTGAGGTACAAAGGGCCAGGGATGGCAATTTTCCCCGCGGGTCCGGGTACCACGGGGACCCGCCCCTAATGGGGCGGAGACGGGTTTATATATCCCCGCCCCGATGGCCCCGACCCGCCCCGATAAATAAATTGTATACATATATTTTTAATTTTATTTAAATTTTTAATAAGTTTATTATTTAATTATTTATTTTTTTGATAAATATATTAACTAATTTACCATTCTTTTATTTATATCTATTATAATTTTAGTTTTTATTATTTTTTTTAGTAAAATAATATTTTTTATTATATAAAAATCATTTTTTAATAAAAAATTAATTTTCACGGCTACCCGATGGGTACCCGACCCCGGCGAGTATGGGGATGGGCAAGCAATACCCGACCCCGCCCCGTCCCGTTTACATCCCTACAAAGGGCAATATCTCATCTTGTTTCACTTAATTACAGTACTGGGCAGAAAAAGCTACACCAGATGAAAAGCAAACCCAAGGATCCGACAAAGAGGCATCAGTTATTCAAGAAACGGTTTGGTTGAGTACAAGTCTTTGATGCATCAACTTCAAGAATGCATACGTCCTTTATGAGAAGAGAACATCCTTATTAGGAATAGCTTAGTCTTACACTTGGGTCTGACATCTGGTTTGTGCTTCGACTACTTTCTGGAAAGAACCTCTACTACTACCTGGCGACTTTTATATTCGCTGCTTGTTACTGTATAACAACTTTCGGTGCGTAATTGTGATTTGTCCCTCGGAGAGTGAGCACGGTTTTACCCTTTTTAATTTTGGTAGAGCTTTTTGTTGCTTCTCCGTTGGAGCATATATGAGTTTGTTGTTTGGCCTCTCAAAGCTCAAATGCATTCTTATAGTATTTGGCAAGCTAAAATTCTTAATATAAATTGTTTATGAAAAGCTGTAAATTATCATAATTAAGATGACAAAAGTTTTACACTATTGATCATAAAGTTTTTCCCGTCGGAGTATTTTCTTTTTCATATATATTTTTGAGTTGATGTTGAGAAGGACTGGGGAATTGATAAGTTTTAGTATTGATTTTGATTTGGGGGTATTTGTGCTATTTCTATAATTTTATACCCTATCCTTTTGTCCGTAAAAACCCTTGGTTTTCATGGTGAGTGCCGGATGAACCAACAGACTTTGTGATTGGCCTTCCTACCATTGTTTGTGTTCTTCCATTCAATAGATTTTTTCTGTTTCAAATTTCTTTTCTTTTTATAAAAGTGAAACGTAGCAAATAAGCTCGTAGGGACTAGGGTTGACACTGTTAATGCGTATTCCACCTGACATATCGTTTGGGTCATATATTATACCAATGTATTTTAAGTTGTACAAATATACCTTATGTCTAATGCCACACTAGGTGAAACATATATACTTGTTCTCAAGTGGCATTGAATATGTAATCATCATTTAAATTTTATTGATACTATCTCCATCCCTCTATATTAGTTCACATTCACTTTTTTGATTTTTCGACACGCGTTTCTATCGAAATCTAGTAAAAGAAAAAATACTTTAAAATTATATTTTAAAACTCCTACTAGGTATCGGTGAAAACGCGTGCCGGAAAAATAAAAAAAATAAATGTGGACTTAATATAGAGGGATGGAGGTAGTATATGTTTTCCCTTCACTACTAGGTGCAAATTAAAATAAAAATTATTATTTAAGAAAGATGCTCGTTGAATTCTCAATATTTACAAAATTATTTATTGAGATTATATAAATATGTGTTGAAACAATGCTTATTTTTTATATTTATACGAGGTCAATTACTTTTTGTTAGAGCCAAAAAGAATAGCCCGAAAGAAGAAAAAAAGTCCGATTGATCCGAACCAAATAGCTCGCAACCTTATAGGGTTGACCCGATTGACATCCTTAGAAACAAGATTTAGTATTTTTCTTTGTAACCAAACATTTAATTTTGGAGGAATTAAATGTGGTAGGATCGATCTACGTTTCGAGTAGCTGATCGTGTCATATTCATTTAAATCGTGTCTCGGTGAGTGAGAAATAATTAATTAAAGTTAGTTACTTAAAATGGAGAGGTGTGAGAGTTATTACATTAAAGATCCTGGCCTTGGGCCGTTGGGGGTTGGGTTGAGTTTTAGACCTCTAAAACTGACAGACCGGCCCAGTAGGCCCAACATAAGTTGGGTTGGCCCAATTGTGCGTTCGCAGCTCATGAGCAGTGTAACAAATCTTCTAGAAGGTGTTTGTTACCTCTTTAGCCAGATTTGAACGTGGCCCGACGATTTCAAGCCTGTTTCCGCCCGTAATTGTCCAACATTGACACCTGCCATTTATGACAGATGGACATTTCATGTTGTGACCTACCTATAAATAGCAAGCCTTCCTCCCACTTGAGAACACACCTGAATAGCATAAAGCATTTCTCTGCACTCCTCTTTTCATTTTTGGCTCAGTTTTTGCTTCGTGTAGCTCACTGGAGCTTCCTAGTTTGCGGTGTTGCTACTAGAAAGACGAGAAGTCATTTCATTTTTAGGGACAAAGAGCCGAAGTGTACTTCGTCTTGCTGAAAGAGTGTTTCCTCGACTCGACTTCATTCTGTAGTGTTCATTTTTGCTTTCATTTCTTTCGTTGTAATTTTGTTTGTTTAAGATTTTGTATTTCGTATTATTGAGAAGCAAACGTACACCATGTTTCTAACACCCAACTCGACTTGCGCCCTTATAAAAAAATTTAGTAAAAGTGTCAATTGCCATGAACAAAAATATAATCTTTGTGGCGCTTGGTCCTGTAATTGTTGAACATTTATATTGAATTTTTTGAGTGATGAGACCATCTTCTAACATTCACGATATAAAATACTACTATTGTGAAGCGCCAATTACTGTGAAAAAGTGTCAATTGTCCACTATTCTCCAGTTTTAGTTGAAGCGCCAATTATTGTGAAAAAGTATCAATCGTCCTCAATAAAAGTGTCAATTTATGTTATGATCGAAATCTTCAATTTTATCAGCTTGGTATTGTAATGATTTAATATTATAGTTATTTATACAATCTTATATATGAGTAATAAATGTATCTATACCCTCCATTAGATAAAAGATATTTATTATTCTCTTTTTTTTTTTAATTTATAAAAATATCAATTATCATAACTAAAAGTGTCAATTAAGTAAAAATCTACGTGCAAATTCCGGATCTCATTAAGATCCGATCCAGCCGCATAATGCAGTCCGGCCGATGGGAATACTCCCCAACTTTTAATAACTTTTTTTACATTTAACAAAAGACTAGTTTTGTAACCCGCGCGATGCGCGACGCAACAGTAGTAATTGACATAGAGCTATAGATTGTTGTGACTTTTTTTTGAAGTGTTATGAATTTTGAAAAAATATTTTTGAACTGTAAAACTTAAATAAATTATTTGTAGTGATATAACAAAAATATTGAAAAATATATTAACAAATTTACTGATTAAAAATAAATATTGTATATTTATGAATATCAAATTTATTCATTTTTATAAAGATTTAAATATATTTATAACAAAGTCCTTATGTTTGAAGATATTTATAATTCCAGAAATTCATAGTAGAAGATGATACCTTTGACGAACACCATATATTTACTTTTTTATGTAGTGTATTACCAAGATTGGTTAAATAAATATTAAATACCATAAATTTTCTTCAAATTAAAAAATACACAATAAATTAACCCACATATATATCAAAATAAACAATGATATAAAAAAAAAGAAAAAGAAAAAAATGATTCAACATTACAACGTCAGTTAACTCAAACAAAATAAAATATCCCAATATAATTTAAAATGAAAGAAATAAATGAAATATACTCCGTTTATAGCTATCACCCAAAGAAAGCTAAAGAGGAGATTTTGAAGAAGACAAAAATGACATTTTTTTAAAAATTATTGTTTCATGTCTCTAGACTCTAGCAACAAAATGATGATTGCGCTCAATTATGCAACACATTAGGCGTGAGTCCGTGATTCTGCATCTGATGCTATGGTCACATATATAGATGCTCAATGCTTCTTAGCAGCTCATCTAAATATATACTATCTCCAACCCATATAAGTAGTCCCATTCACTTTTTTGACTTTTCCGATACGCGTTTCCACCGAAACCTGGTATGGGTTTTAAAATATAATTTTGAAGTATTGTTTTTTTTACGGGATACTATGACACTCATAGTATCCCGTAAAAAAAACGATACTTCAAAATTATATTTTAAAACCCATACTAGGTTTCGGTGGAAACGCGTACCGGAAAAGTCAAAAAAGTGAATGAGACTACTTTGGTGGGTTGGAGGTAGTATAATGTAATGTCCCGTATTTTCCTAACTATCATTAGAAGCATAATTACGTCGCTAAAAGAAATTAGTAACTTTTAGTAAATCAATTCCGATTTCTAACCGTTATATTATTCCGGAAAAGGAGTTTTCAAGTTAGAACCAAGTAACAATTTGATTGCTAGTCGCCTTTATATAATTAAGCGATCAAAGGCTCGATTGAAGTATTCGGCTAAGTACTTAGTTATTGTCGAATATTCTTAACTAAGAAATCGACTCGAATGCCGATTAGTTATTCGCAAGATGATTAGTAAAGAGTAAATCATTGGGCCGTAAATTATTGGGCCAAGCCCATTAGCCAAGTTAAAATCAAGCCATTTATAATTGGGCAAGCCCAATTAATAAGGAAGTCCTATTTCTTATATATATAATGAAAACAAATTCTTCTTAGTACACGCAAATATAGCATAGTCGATATATATAGGTACTTATAAAACCCACTAATCAAATATTAAGATGTATACAGTAACTACATCAACTCAACTCTTGTCTCCAATTACAACTATTAACCAAGGGATTAAAATGGATAACCATACAAATGGGGGGTTCACACGCCTACATCTAATCACAAGGAAGGAAGGCAATCTTCCTTTCAATTCAGAATATTTGCTGCTGCAGCCAGCATGCAGCCATCAAATCTGCAAGGAATGAGGGGAGAAACCAGTCTTATCCATCTCCATCAAATCAGATGTGCAGCAGCCTCATTGAGCCCCTAAATCTGCAGAATAAGAAGAAGATAATAAGCCAATTGGAGAAAAGATTATGGAAGGTTATTGTCCAAAGTATAAACCATAGCTTAGACTAATATCTAGTAATAAGGCAGCCCATTTCAATGTATAAATACCCTCATCACAGCAGCCCTTTCATCACTCAACACTTCATCAAATTTTCAAGCAAATAGAGAGAGTAAGAAATTTGAGTGAGGAAGAGGAAAGAGCACAGGCTGCAGTAGCTAGAAGGAGAGGAAAGGAAGTAGCAAGCCACCATCTATTCCCTTCCTTCAAGTTTCAAACCACACACTCTAACTCCCTCTCAAGGTAACAATCAAATTCACCCAACTCTTGAAAGAATGAGCATGCCACTATTTTCCTTCAAAGGATAAACCTATTAATTAAGCAAGCACTAGATAACCATAAGCCTTAAACGGAGCTTGATGAACTTTCAGAATCAAAACAAGTATGCTCACTTCACTAAGCCTTAGACAAGTTCTCTTAACTCTCTAAAACAACAAACCACAGAGTGTGACGAGTTCAGAACTTCAAGCATATTAAGAGAACAAGAACATATAATGAAACGTAATTTCTACTCTTAAAGCGCGCACATAAATCAATCAAGAAGATAACTTAGTTTTATTTTGTAAAAGGAGAAAAGGTTAGAAAGAAAATAAGAACGAAGTCCGTCGAGGTCGGAACCTCGACGGCAGCACATCGACAACCACGGAGGCTGGAACGAACGAGAGGGAGAAGCAGCAGCGAGCAACCAAGGCAGCATCGGCGTCCTCGTCGTCCTTCGTCGAACCTGCAAAATAGAAAACGATAATCAGTAACCTAATAATTTAGTAATCAAGTTCATAATAAAACCACAATCTAAACAACTAGATATTAATAGGGAGATCTCGAACGAAGAGGGGCGAATGTCCCCTAATCCTTCCGGATTAGGGATCTTAGTGTTAGGGTTTGGGAGGGGTAGCCATAGACGCAGGAGTTGTGCCGGAGAAATCCTCACAACCGGCACCGTCTCACTGCGACGGGAAAGCCCACCTACAACCCGAGCCGACGCGCCTCGCCTCAATTTCGAAATTAGGATGTCCGAATTGGGAAAAAATTATCCCAGGCTCAGAAAGGGAGAGAGAAGGCCGCCCTGACGGGAGTACACCAGATAATTATTACTCGCCGGAAATCGACCATGGAGCTGGCGAAAACTCTGCCCAATTGACGAACGAATTTTTCCCTGATTTCGAAAATTGAGTTTCCGAAGTGGGAAAATTCAGAGAGGGACGAGAAGAAGATACGGGAACCAATCGAACAACGTCGATCACCGGCCATCGGCCGGAAATTCGAGAGAAGTGCGAGAGAGAGAGAGTCGCAGATCGCAGAGGAGAGGAGGAGTATGTGCGTCGGTCAAAATGAAGAAGAAAGGGGGGGGGGGGGGGGGGAATTATGTTCATTTTCTTTCCTTCTTTCTTTTATTATCTTTTTCTTCCTTTGCTTTTATTTTACTTTTTAGTCAACAGGCCAAAGATATGGGCTGAAGTACAAATGGGCCGGACAGAGCTTGGGCTGGACTATGCGAGTTCTTGAGCCGTAATTTATTTCTTTAATTACGAGCCCAATTCCTAATTAAGTACGAATCGAGTCACGACGATTAAATCATACTATGCCCGTAATTAAATTCGATAAGTATTTCGCATTCTCGATAATTAACTTGAGAAAAGATAATTAACTAAGATCTAATAACCTAGATTAATTGATTAAGATAATCAATTACAATAGTAATTTATAATTCTTAAGGGAATTATTTTCTTAATTAACTTATAGTAATAAGTTAATTAAATCAGAAGTTATCCTAGCCCTCCGAGTAATCAAATAAGCTATTTGTTGAGAAGTTTCTCGATTAATTAATTTATATATATCAATAAATCAATTATTGATTTATTCAAAAACATTCCTTATAGACCGTTCTTATAACGGAACTTATAACTCGATATAGATAACAGTAACCACGTTACTGAGATTAGAATAACCTCCGATTGGACCAACCACCTACGATCTTAGATAAGATTTTATTCGTTAGAATACGAACCTTACCTCGATTTTTCAATCGAAGGTTGCATGAAGGAGGGTCAGTAGCAGAGACGGAGATCGTCTAGTAGCAGTCAAGAAAAGCAGACGAGGTGGACTTTCTATAAAACCAAAAAGCATGTTTTATTAGATGTTAGCTCTTTTATAATTGTCATGCCATAAATGTTTTCAGTTTGTATGATGCCTATCTGTTAAGTGGCGAAATGTCAATTTAAGAATCGAATTCGGGTCCTTGTGTGATTAGAAGTCATACTTGGACTAGTGTACACATTGGTCGTGTCACTCAGCGTGGTGACCGATCGCGTGACCGAGTGAGGTGGCCAACTCCTCGGGCACAACAAGCTCAGATATGGTAGATTACACAAGAAGAGACTGATCAGTCGCTTTTAAGAATGTAAATGTTTTTGTGAACATAGGCAGTTCAAAGAAAAACCCTATAATTCACCAAATGATGGCTTGACATTAAACAAATGATTTTGGGCATGTGTCCACTGAGTACTCCGTACTCACGCCCTGTACATTATTTCCGATGTGCAGGTTGAGCAGTGTTGAAGCGAAGTGACCAGCGAGGATTTTGTCAAGAATAAATTAGAAGAAATAACTCTTGGTAGCATATGTCTCCATACATATGTTGAACACCTTTCCGCTGCGTACACTCTTAAATTTCTCTTCGATTTGGTTGTACTAAGTCTGAATCATGACATCTATTCCCATGAGAAAAACCATCAATAATACTATCTCTTTTATATGAAATCTAGTCCCAAGTTATTGAATCGATTCGTTGTTAACCCTTCTATATTCCCGAATTTACCTCGTATTACCCGTAGTCACGAATTATACCAAACTGAGCTATCGATTAACAAAGTGCGGTCGTGACATATAAGTTGTTTCATCTTCTTGTGTGAGAAAGTACCCACCAAGCAATCCAAAGTGTAACCCTCCAGCAAACTATACAAATTAAAGAAGAGGTCTCTCAACATATTGGAGTATTGAACCAAACATTGCTTCAGATTACCTATGCTAGCTTAAGAGGATATAATACATAGTGTTAACTGTTAACAAAATAATTAAAAGAAGGAAATATATTTTCGGAAATAATAGAATCAATATTTCAGGATAGAAAGTGATCTTTACTCGTCACGGCCCAGACGATTGATTCTTTTTATTTTTTGTAAACTCCAATTGCATTGACAAAACTATTGATCTCCCTCACCATCTCCGCCTGAGTCATGTGCACTATCTGCTTGCTGTCCAGCGCCCTGCCCAATGGGCGGAGGGCGGATTGCGGCTGAGCCACTACCGCCGTCATACAGCCGGAAAAGCAACCGTAGAGCAGCGACCACCGCTGCCGAAACGAAGAGCTTCCATAGGAAATGCGCGGCCATGGCCAATGCTAGTGTCAGCTCGCTGAGGATGTTTGTTTTCTTTACATGATTTAGAGGTGGCTTTTCTGCTGAAGATTTTATCATCCCTATACTTCAGTTAATGATTTCAAATTCAATATATAAGAAAAGAACATATGTAAGGAAAACTATTGATGGAGACAAAATTGTCGAGTTAAAGTTTAAAATTACAACATACCGCTACCTGCTTGCTTGCAGAACATGGGTTACTCTGCCCGAGAAAGGACGATGATTGTCATCGGCAGAGACGGAGCTCGGGGGGGGACAGGTGGTGGCGGTCGCCCCCCCAAATTTTGAAAAAAATTTACCAATATATATACATTTTATATCTATATATACTATTATGTATGTATATAGTTCCTATATATGTTCTAGTTAACCTATAATAAGAGAAATGATATACTACTCACCTCCCGGTGGATACCTTCGTGGGCACCTCGTCGTTTTATCACATTTGCATTGTTTTTTTTAATTTTAATTTTTATTATATATTCTAGTATTTTAGAAATTAATTTAGAAATCATAAAATCTAAAAATCAATGTTCAATTTATTATTTTTTATTTTTAATTTCAAAAAATGAGTAATAAATAAATCGAGCTTTGATTTTTATGTATTTTTTTGATTTTATGATTTCTAAATTAATTTCTAAGATACTAGAATATAAAAATTAAAATTAAAAAAAAAAAACAATGCAAACGTGATAAGACGAGATGCCCACGAAAGTGCCACAGGGAGGTGAGTAGCATATCATTTCTCCCTATAATAATATACACTAATTTATTTTATGTCCAATTTTGTTGGACCTATAATATATGAGCTCATTCACTAAACATAATAACTTAATCAAAATGCCTACCAATTAGGATTAGACGTGTGGGGTGTAGAAAATCGAAATAACTTAATCAAAATAATTTGTTCTTATATTTGTAATGAATGTTATGTAGAAAATCTATTAGTTTTATTTGAATTTTTTTTATCAATGCATTAATATCACTATATTTATCACTTTTAATAACTTGGGAGTTGTTTATGTGTATCAAAATGAACCATACCCATACCATCTGTTTGATATATCAGTATATGGGTATGAAAGTGATATTTTTGATATACTCATATCACAATTTTTAATATCTCTCATATATCAATATTTACATAGGTATCACTCATTTCTCTTTTTCACCCCACATCAAAAGCCTCAAATTCCAACTTGAAAATTTCCTAGAAATGTCTCGTCCCCTTCTTATACTCATACCTGATATATGATATTCATACCTCTATTTGATATTTGATATACTTAGTATATGAATACCTAACGATCCCTTAGATATTCAAAAAATTCACCCCCCCTACGTAAAATTCCTGTCTCCGTCCCTGGTCATCGGAGATGATGCTTGAGAATCTAATGCTGACCCTTTTTTCATCCAAATTAACAACTACCGAAAATCTTATAAATATAGGATGATTCTATCCTTTTGATATATGAGTTGAGTGAACCGTTCAACAATTATAAGTGAGATCGTGAACATAATGTAACAGAACGTGTGGAAGAGGGGTGGTGATAAACTGCTTCATCATTTTTTTTTCCCATTAGAACGTGTAAAATAATTATCGAAAACTGCCAAACAAAACTTCTTTTTTAAAAAAACTTCTACAAATACAAAAGACTAATATGTCCTCAAATTTGACGCAAAAATATAACTGCCAAAATCATTTTGTTTTTATATATATATAGATTTCATATATTGCAAGAAATCTTTTCTCTGTTCGGAAGAAAAGAAACATGAATGATGGACACGGTTTAACTTAACACAACTTATAGTTGATATAATGTTTTTCCACCGACCAGAATTGAGGGTTCCTATTAGTATATGGGATTACCTACTTTACTAAGTAAAAGATTTGTTCCGAATTGTAGTTATAAGTTATATCGAGTAATGTTCTCCTACCCATCGTGGACATGCTTAATATGCCCACGGCTGAGGTGACAACATTATATTTAAGGAAGAAATTAATTAGTATACCTTATAAAATAAATTCTACCAAAAATAACTAAACTCTAAAGAAAAATATTATTGACGTAGCAGTGGTAGGGAGCATTTATGAAGTTATATCACTAACTATTGGAAGAATTTATAAGGCTACTAGTATTAAGTAACCGATTTTCTGAATTGTAAATATAAGTTACGTGTATATATATATATATATATATATAAAATAGTAAAATAAAGGTCGATCAACCACGATTTTTCTTGATTATTTTACTAAATTCTCATAATTTTGCCTAATTAATCAATAGTCACTAATAGAAAAAAGCCTAATAATGCATTTACTTTATGACACTTAATAAAAAAAATGCCACCACAGGCAGTCAAGCGGTACACCAGACTATAAATGCATTTTACTTGCAAGCTTTTAAGGCATTTTCTTTGTAATGTCATGATAATTCACATTTTGTGACACTTATTAATCAATTCACCAAATATAAAATGATAAAGTAAAAAAGAATAAAAAAACAAAAATGGAAAAGAAAAAGAAAACTCAAAACGCACGTTTTCAACTTATCTTTTCTCTTGTTTTT
>CM038112.1:29494967-29664241 GCA_001642375.2 Mentha longifolia
TCAACACAATACTAGACACCAAGTTTTTACGAATACCAGGTACATACAGAACATTACTTAAAGATAAAGAGTTTCCAGAGGTAAAAACTAGACTAACAGTTCCTAGTCCTTTGATTGGTTCGGTAGCAACATTGCCCATCTTTAATAAAGATCCATCTTCAATTGGCTTGAAGTCCTTGAACCATTGAAGATCCTTGCATACATGACATGTTGCACCCGAATCAACCCGCCAAGAGACATCATCATCCTGCATATAAAATGCTTCAGAGATTATGGAAACATAATTCTCAACAGAATGATCATAGGGTACCAAAAAATGGACCTGATTGGTTTCCGGGATCCTTGGATCCACTCTGAACCCGGCCTCGTTTTTCCCTTTTTCTCCACCCTTTCCAGACCTGCAGTCCTTCTTGAAGTCGCCCAGTTTTTACCACACTTCCAACAAGTCAGCTTAGACTTCTTATTAGGAGCCTTACTCTTGTTCCCTTGAAACTTTCATTTCCCTTTACCAGCCTTGGAGCCAGCCTTCGAGGATTCACCCTCTTCTACCATGTTCAAGAGTAACCCAGCCAATGTTTTTTAGTATCACCAAACGAAACCTTTTTCCAATATCACGTATGGATTGTTCAATTTGGACATGACTTCAAGTTTCAACCAAGTCAGTTCCTCCTTCTCTATGTTTCAAATTATTCTTAAATCCTTCCAGGAGGGTGGCAACTTATCAATGATACTAGAAACAGAACTGCATTCATCCATTTCAAATCATATTGGCGAATTGTCCTAATAATCCTAAGACAATTCATTATACTGCTCCATGACAGCCTCGAATCTACCATTTTATAGTTTATTAAAATACCAACAAGAACCTTCTTGCTCAAGGCATCTATCTGCCATGTATTTGGCTTCGAGGGGAAATCCCATAATTCCTTTGCCGACTATACGTTTTGATACACATCAAAGAGGGAATCAGACATACCACTTCAAGATGTGGCCACGACATATGTAATCATCGTTCTCCCACTTTCAAGCGTCTCCTCGTTTGCTCCAGAGTTTCGTCTTCAACAGCCTCGGGCATGGGAATACTCAGAACATACACAACCATGAGATTCGTCAACATGAAGTATCTTCTTCTGCCAGCGTCTGAAATCCTGCCCAGCAACTTGTCCAACTTCTCGAAATTCCTCGTCATGTCTTTCGCAGATTCCTTGTTCGCCATCTTCAAAAAATTGATTCGATCTTTGTTGGGGAGAAATATGACAAACGAACAAAACAAAACGGATTCTCTGAAAGGCGTGAAAATACTTTCTGATCGAATCAATTTGACGGTTCTATCGAATTATTCAATCGGATACAATTCAGAGTTTCGAACTTTAGTATGTGATGTTTTGAGAATCCATAACCAAAAGAAAAAAATGAGAGATTGATCAGCGCGCAATGAGAAACTGATTCGCATCAGTTTAAATGCGGTTTTTGCAACTTTTCGGAAATTGCAAAATAGTCCCTCGAAATTCCGGAAATTAAATTTCCGATGAATTTTCTACACAGCAATTTAATCGGAAATAAAAATTTCCAAGCTGACCCCAGCCAGGGGCTGCCGCCCCTTAGACCCCGCTATCGGGGGCGCTGCCCCCGAACCCCAGTCCTTTAGGGGCTTCGCCATTAAAATAATAATAAATTCATATAAGCGTGCACTCCGCACCACCAAACTTATATGATGTATTATTATGACAATATTGATCAAACAAGTCAATCCAATTACACTAAAATATCCAACACGGTCTTCTCTTAACTATCCCAAGCTACATTTTCAAAAATTACTTTATTCCTCAATTTTTACAATACCAAAATAACACAAATCCAAAAAGTAGTAGTAAACTTCTTCCCCACTACTCCAAGATACCAAGATTATGAATAAAATGGTCATTTAAACATCTATACATTACCACATTGGCATTAAACTAATCATACATAAGTAACATAACAACAAGGAATGCATAGAGCTACAACCAATGAAGAAATGCAAGCCGGACTCCGCCTTGTCACCACAGAGCGCACAAAGCAATTCTTCTTCTAAACCGAACACTCTTATTTTTAAGAGATTAGTTCTTGTTGGTATTCTATCCCAAATCGCTCTCCACGTTGCCATGATAGCCTTCTATGGCGCAAAATTATATGTATCTCTTATTTTATACCTACCTTATGGATTTCTTTTCCAACTCTAATCATCCTTGACATCTTCTTTCGAGGAATACCTGCAATTAATCAAAGAAGAAAGAGAGTTAAAAGAATCAAGCTATCTCTACCAAATAAAGCTCTCCTCCGCAACCACTTCCAATTCCAAATCCCCTCCTAAATTTCTTATATGCAACCTTTCAAAAGTTTCAGGTTGTACAATCTCGGGAAAAGGTTTTTGAGAGCAGAATCCCCTAACCATACTTCTTCCCAAAATTTGATGTCCCCCCCTCGCCTAGATATTCCTAGGTTATACAACTGTCGAAACCACTTGTTCCATTTTTCACCAGATCCCTCCACCAGCTCGACCAACCCGTATCCTTGTTTGTGGACTTGGCACCATACCCCTCACACTCTAAACCCCGTAAAATAGATCTAATCGTTCTCACCGAAAGGCTATCATTGTGAATCGAGAAGTTCCATAGCCATTTACCGACCAAGGCTTCCTTGAAGAGTTTCAAAATTTTAAACCCAATGCCACCCTCCTTTGATCAACAATTAGTATCTGAGGCTATCCATGCAATTTTTACAGCATCAATCCCACCTGCCCAAAGAAAACTACACTGAATGGAAGAGTTTCAAACTTCGATCTACAAATAGTATCCAAGGTTATCCATGCAATTTTTCCAACATCCATCCCACCTCCCCAAAGTAAACTACATTGAATGGACACAAGGGAGTTTAAGGTTTCGCAAGGGAGCATATGTATATGATGGCATGACCATGAGCCCCAAATGGCCGAGCACGAGCGACCACACGAGCTCGTATGGTTGTGTGATTGTCGTGATATTTGGAACAGGTATTCCCATTAAGTTTATATCAGTACATTTGAACAAAAAAGTGGTTAAAATTATATTTCCTCTATCCTTTAAGAGTATTCCAAATTTAATTTTTGGTATGTCCAGAAAGAGTATGTTTTTTTCTTTTTTGAACACTTCCCATAATCACTTTAATTATCTTTATCTATATCATCTCAACTTATTTACCATAATACCACACCACCTACTATTTTATTAAAACTCGTGCTAGAGAAAATAGAGAATAGTTTTTAAAGACAGAAATGACAATTTTCTACTTTTGCTCCATATATGAGAATGGCTATATTTTACTATCATCTAATTTGATTTTGTATAATTATGAAAAGATTTACGAATATATTCAATTATTTACGTTTAATAATCTTAATTATCTTAGGATTTATATTGTATTTAAATATACAAACTACAAACCACTATATTTCAAATGACTTAACATCTAAGTACTAAATCTTTTAATCTCTTATGTATGAGTATAACATAGATTTGCAAATATAGCTCACAAATCATTTAATTTGACCGGTTATAATATTTTCCAATCTAGGCTTCTAAAAAGTAGGACGTGAGAGTTGATGGGATAAGATGGTCCATGTTTTCAAACTAAATGTAGTAATATTAAATAAAATCCCTGGCTTATTAAAGCCCCACTCTCATCTAAATGGGACCGCCATTCTTTTTATTTTTCCACAAAATCTTCAAATATTTTTAAAGCCCAAAACGAATAATTAGTCTGGATGGGACAAATATTGACTTACTTCATTCGTGTTTACTTGATTATGTCAAATTAATATATGAAAATTTGGGTTTTAATCAATCAAGTTGTGATATAAAATAGTTGTTATATAATGTAATTAATGTTGGTGGACTATCTCGTTGGATATAGGGATTCCGCCTTTGTACGCCAATCCATTTGAAAAATGATTTAGTCATCCAGTTCAAAAGTCTCGAATTAATACTTTTTATTAGTATGAATGGAAAGTTCTAATTCAACTTTTTAATACCGATCGAGTTGAGTAAATCAAGCGGTTTGACTAGACAATTTTCTATTTTAAATTTCATTAAAAGTTCAGTTTCGTTTTTTTTAAAATCCTCTATGGTCTATAGTATATCACTATTACTATATATTTAAAGTGTTGTTATTAAATTATTGATTAATTACAAATATAGTTTATTGATTATATATACGTTCTGATTATAGACAAATTTTTATTTCAAGTATAGCTTACAATTTTCTATTTCAAATATAGTATTTTTTTGTAAGCTATGTAGTTACCATTTCCATTAATAAAAAAAATACTATTTACATCCCTCATATTGGTGTGGTGTGGGAGAGAAGTGACACATATTTATAAAAAAAAAGAAAAAAAAAGGGTAGTAAGTTAAAAAAAGTAAGATAAAGTGAAAAAAGTAAAAATAAAGTGAAAAAAGTAAATAGAAAATGAGAAAATAATGTAAAAACTGAAGAGTAAAAAGTCAATTTGCTGAAGGAATCTTTCCATTTTTATTATACACACTAATATGGGAAACGTCCCAAACGGGTAATAATCACATGAATATGGAGGACGGAGAGTATGTAGTATGTGTTTTTTAGAATGGTCATGTCACTAACTGGCTGGAGATTAGTCCATAAATAACTTAAGCAAATCAATCAATCTATATAGAAACGCTCTCTTACCCACGGTGGACACACTTAATGTAAAATCTATATATTTACATGAATATTTTTTAATTAAATTATGCAATGAAAAAAATATTATGGCTTACGTGAATTAATCAATTAGGAAAAAGAAATTGCATCCGTAATTCTTGATTTAAATTTTTTTTTAGCCCATTAATTATGTTTCTTATACAATTTAATTCGACTTTGTAACATATTTTACTTATTTTTTTTCATTTGACAACACATGAATTGAGATACTTAACGAATACAACTACCCGACAAATGATACCCTTATTGATTTATTTTTAATATAATTTGATGTGTGCATTACTTTCAATAAATTATCACAACCAACGATTCAACTTGACTTGATATATTCTGTTGCGGAATCATATATAACATCAAACAACTCGTCCAAATTTCAATCAATTTCTATCAAGCTTGAGTTATTTTTGTTGGACCCAGAAGCGAGTCTCACACGTAGGGGGTGAATACGTGTGAGTGAGAAGTATGAACTTCTCAAACTTTTTAAAAAAACTGTTCGCTTTTAAAACGGGGAGAAGCGCTTCGCTTTTGAAGGAACTAGGCTTTCAAGAGCGATTCGCTTCCAGAGTTAAAAAAACTTAAGAAAACTTGGTGAGCAAAGATTATGCTTGCTTTTAGAAAATCTTGCTTATAAAACTTTTTCGTTGTTTAAATGCGTGTGTGAGTTATGCAATAATGAAGCAGTAAAGAAATGAAATTAAAGGAAAGCAATAACCACACAGAGCGATTTATAATGGTTCGGAGGTTACGCTCCTACATCCACTTTGTTGCCTTCACTCAGCAACTGAATTCCTTCACTCAGAATCCAACACCACGTCTCGTTTTATACTTCCCGATGAAGTGATTCAAGTTCCACACGAACTCAAATCCTCAGAGATTCCAAATGGGCTCTCGAGTGGCCAAAACAACAACCTAACACAACCTTCGACCTTCCACTTGAATATGCAAACTAAAACTTCACAATCTCAGATCAATCAACACAAACAAACTACAAACAAACTACAAACAATAGAAACACAACGTACAACTAGATCTACGAACAAACACGAACTGGGTTTGGGGTTTGGTTTTTGAAAGTTCTAACTTAAGAGATAATCATTTTCAGTTAAGAACACGAAAAGGAAATAAAGGATTCTCCTCCTAGATTGAAACAAAGTTTCTAGTCTAGGGTGAAGGGGTGTAAGGTGTTGCTTACTGAGAAAAACTTTTTAGGGTTTTCTAACTCAACTAAGCTCTAGAACTCGAAGAACTTTAAGTGTTGCAGAAAAAGCTCGAAGTTCTTGTTGTATACTTGTGCGCGAGAGAGTAGTTTTGAAACTTTAAAACGTTGAGGTAGCAACCCTATTTATAGTGGGAGACGACCATCTTCCCGTTAGAGAGGTTGGTGGCGCGTACTCTTCACTTCCCTTTGGTCAAGCGACAGAATCACTTTATGTCAAAGTTGCAGTGCTTCAGGCTTGTCTTCTTTCCGAAATTGGTAACCCTAGATATCTGCAGATTTTCGTTGTAGAATTTAGCACGGACAACTCTGAACTACTGTTCCGGCGATTTCCGTTGTCCAATCCAGTGCTTTTGTGTGGCCTTTGAATTCTGCGCCGCAATTAATGATACGTACGAACTGTTGCACCTTGTATCAAATTTGAAATTCAACCCCGCGATAGCTTATCGCTTCTCTTGGATTTTCACGAGCACTTCATCGGTACTATATTGCTTTTGACTTTGACGCTTGTACTGATGTCGCTTTCAACAGAAATGCTTCAGCATGGAACTGCTTCACTTCAAGTAGCTTAAACTGAAGTCGCTTTTCACTGAAGCTGAAGCGATCGTTTATGACTTAAAGTTCCTTGCATATTTGAGAGTAATAAGCTTGCTTCTTCTTACTTCGCTTCACTTCACTTCGCTTCAGACTGGTCCAAAACACTTAGATAAAAGTTGACACTCCCTACCAAGTGAGCTTATCCAATACAGATAAAAGTACATAAAGCGATATTGGATTTCATCAAAATAATAAGGGAAAGGTCTATGGGATTTTAGAATCTAATCAAACAAAATTATATTCCATTAAAAATAAAAAGATTCCGCTTTCCCCTTAACTAAATATCCCAATAATTTTTTATTCCGATTTACAAATGGTGAACTGAAACATTAAACAACTATATCAATAATTACAAGATAAAATCTAAACGATAATATAAATAGAACAAACTAATGTTTATAGTTGAGTCGAGGAAGACCTCTTTCAGCAAGACAAAATATATATGATCCGGCTAGTGATCACGGTTTGAAGTGTCATCCTCAAAGATAAAATATCTTCATCATTCGAGTAGCAACACTTCAAACTCGAAAGATTCAACAAACTGAATCGAGGGTGAAATTTGAACTAAGATAGAAAGACTTGAGAGAAGAGAAGAGAAGAGAGCATGCTTCGATTCTTGGGTGTATAAAAGGAGATGTTCGACATGCTTTTTATAGTCGATGTCCACCATGAGGATAAATGCCCATCTTAATGAACCATTAAGTCATCAGACCATTAAGAGGCTGTAGCCGATAACTGGTCATCAATTCTCGGAGATTACCACTTGAAACTGTCTATCTATTATATGACAATCATGAAGTCTTCGGGGATTACTCATCTCCTTCTAGAAGGGACGTTACAAATAGCCGACAGGCTATTTCATGCCTAACTATTTTGTATAATTATTTTTCACTCACCGAAATTCGATTTTGAGAAAATAAATATACCTCGATCATATACTCGAAATATCGATGAATCATACAATATTTAATTCCTTCAAATTAAATATTTAGTCACAAAAAATACCGGGTGGTTGTGAAAAGATGAGAGAGAGAAGCTTTAAAATATTTTGAGTGAATTTATATTAGGTTTCGATCGGTTCGGCGAGAACCGAATTACTTCATTCAATAACCGAAAGCCGACCAAAACAATTTGATTTTCAATTTTCCTAATCGGGCAGAAACCGAACTTGCTTCTCAGCCGACCGAAACCGATCGGTTTGGTTCGGTTTTTCGGTCTCGGCTCGGTTATGCTTACCCCTACTTAAAACACATCTGATCCAAATAAAATATTTATTCAAAAATTTATTTATTTTAGGGTTACTATCCAAGATTGTTACATAAATTATTGTCTCGTCACTTGCATGAACCTGTATTAGCAAGTAAAGGACATGTATAAAATGATAGTATCTTCAAACCAGTTAGATAAAAGAGATATACTCCAAATCTGATTGATAATTTCCAATGATTTATACGTTCAAACCAGTTAGCTAGACATATAAAAGTGAAATACTCCAAATCTGATTGATATATAATTTCCAATGATACTATTTCTTTAGGCAGATTTAATAGGTCCAATAGGATATGTACAGCTTTTATGAATAACCCATATATAGAAGTCTAGATCTTTTAACAGCTAACATAATAACACAGCCTGGGAAAAGAAACTCTGATAAAGGAGGCACAGAACAGAAACAGATGGCAGAAATGTTAATTTTTGATAGCTAAGTGTTTGGAAATACTCTTTAATAGTATTATTTTGAACTTCGACAGATGATACTATACGTTTGATTGTAATTTCTTTTATCAGTATCTTATTTGATGATGTATTAGAATTATATATGAAATTTTAATGCCTAATGATTTTAAAATTTTGTCTCAGTATATCACTCTTCATGTTCAAACTTTACCTTTTTAATTACGCTAAAACAAACGAGTGTTAGGTGTTCTTTTCTTTTCTTTTTTAAAATCTGAGCTTTTATTTTGTTCGGCCATAATAATGTTCTCCCTTGCGGATTTGATTTGAGTAATCAAAACATTAATTTAATGAAACCTGCTGAATATTTTATAATACTGAGACATGCACAGTTTTCACAGCCACCCCAATTTTCATTTAATCACCCTAATTAAAAAACAATTGGGCCAAATGAGCTGAAACAGGTAGCCTTATTTTTAGGGAAATTACAGTTCTTTGACTGATTAGACTCAAAATGGCTAGAGTATTTGTTTTCAATTAATCAAATTTCCACTAAAAAAAAAAAAACAAAGGGTAATTCTATACACAACCCCCGTTTTACCCCGTAAAGCCTCCTTATTAATTTTCATAAATAAATTTATTAATAATGTACTAATATACCCCACAGCTCAGCCCCCAAATTCATCATCTTCAACAATGCACAGCCCTCCTCCTGCAACTTTTTCTTACAATGTCATCGCTACGGCGGCCGTACGTACCTAACTTTTTTATACATCCATCGGAAACTCTCCAAAACCAACCCACCGTTGACAACAATTCCTCAAAAAGTTAGATTCTTAACTTGAAAAAAGTTCGAGGGATGGTTTCGAAGCCGTCGACGAGCCGTTCGATCTACGATAGACGGTAGTAGTTCCCCTAAAACAAAGCAAACAAAAGAACTCGATGAAAAGATTCTTCACTTTGATGAAGAACTTGTCTCCGATTGATACGTAGAAAATGTTTCTCCAGGTGACACCGAAACTATTATAAGAGGTTTTTGAAGTCTCCTAATGTTAATCCTAGGCACTCATTCAAGTTTTTTAATTGGGAATGCAATGCAAGACGCCATTTTGTTTTGACTGATTCAAGTTATATTTGTATGTTATGTCTCATAAATAAATTAATGACTTGTCTATGGCCTTTGAGAAATTCGATTGTGCATATACATTTCAATCTTTGATTTGCAGCTTTAAGAATTGATCTGAATTTTTCTTCCAACTTATCTGGACTCCCAACGAAATTTTAGAATGCTATAAAAAAAATTTGATTTCCTTTTTCAATTTATTTTGTGTGGCCTGTGATGGTGGTGACATCGTCAAGAAAAGCAGAAAGAGGGGATGCACGCGGTGGTAGTGGGAGACCGTGGGGGCTAAGGGGTATATATGTAAATTTAATATTAATTTTATTTATTTTTATAAAACGGGGGCTGTGAGGAGTAATACGGGGGTTGTGTATAGAATTACCCAAAAACAAATATAAAAAGATTATAATTAACCATAAACGTCAAGCTTAAACCAGTTAAGCCCGGCCCAAGCCAAGCTACCCAGGCCCACCCTTCTTCAAAATATGAAAGCCAGTTACTTCCTTAACCCTTTCTAAGCTTTGTCTCATATATTATAAAAAATAAAAATAAAAAAGATCAACAAATATATAAATTTTTAAATGGCTCCAGTTTAACTAATGCCGCACATTTGGAACCGTAATAGAGACATGGACCCCATTCCTATCCGTCCATTCTACCAGCAAAACATGATTAAAATGGTCATCTTAAAAATGCTTCCATCATTTTCTCTGTATGAAAATTACTTCATACATTTATTATTCCTTCTGTTTCGTTCCATTTGACTTACATATATTCAATACATGAACTATAAATAGAATATACAAACATGTCAAATGAAGCAAAATAAAGAGCATTCATCAGTTTTTCAAATGTATACATAATAATCGCTACTTTCTTCATCAGAAACTGATTGCTCACGTTTCTAAAATAAAATTTTACTAAAAAAATATTGAAACTCTGTTAAAATTGTTTATTCGACACTGCCAAATCGACTGTGAAAATGTTAATTGCGTGCTCATTGGATAGGACAGGAGAACATTTCAAATAAATCTATGTTGGGGTGTTTCTATAGTTGGTCTTGTGCAAAGTTTTTGGTTTTTTTTTTTTTTTTTTTTTTTGAGGATAACAAAATCTTACTGTTAAGTGTTGACTTCCGCACAATTGACACAAATTTATAAATTTACCAGAAGTGTGGGGCTGATATTCATCGAAAAGAAATACTAATAAAACAAAGATGAGTTGGCCCAGTATTTTGCAAGAAAAAAAGGTCTAATATTTTTAAGATTTTTGCATATATATGCCTCTAGCACTTGCTGAATATACTCCAAGATATTACTATCCATCTATCCTATTCACAAACTACTTCAAAAAAAAAAAAAAAAAAAAAAAATTCAAAAATCTTGGATAGAATTCCAAGATTCTTCATCAAAGATGGCTAGCCTTTACTCTGGTGCCATAGTATGCAGCCATGAAAGCAGCAGCAATGGGTTCCCAGAAAAATCCATGGCAGCTGCTTCAAGCTCAAAGCCGCCGCGGCCACGTAGGATAATCCTAGTCCGACACGGACAGAGCCAAGGAAACGTGGACGAATGTGTGTACACACGCGTGGCAGATCCGAAGGTGATGCTGACTCAGCAAGGGATAGAGGAGGCAGAAGAGTGTGGGAGAGAGATAAGGAAAATAATAGAGAGAAGAGATAATAATGGAGGAGCTCAAGACTGGAAAGTCTACTTCTATGTCTCTCCTTATCGAAGGTCTCTTGAGACTCTCAGAAATTTGGCCAAGGCATTTGAAAGATCTAGGATTGCTGGTGTTAGGGAAGAGCCAAGATTGAGAGAACAAGATTTTGGTAATTTTTTTTTTTTTTTTAATTTTTACGTGATGATTTAATTTTATACATTATTAGGTGGTTATTTAATTTTAACGAAGTGTACGTATGTTAGCGGTATGTTAGCCCGGGACCAAAGGTTCCGAGTTCGAGTCCTTACCTTTAAATTTTAGTTAATTATGTTAAAAAAAATATTTAATGTAATGTTTGTATGTGAAGGAAATTTCCAAGATCGAGAAGAAATGAAGATTCAAAAGGCAGCTAGGAAGCAGTATGGGAGGTTCTTTTACAGGTTTCCGAATGGGGAATCGGCTGCGGATGTTTATGATAGAATAACAGGTAATATCATTTATAAGATGTTTGAAGAGCTTATATGATGTAAAAAAATATGTTGAGATGATAGAACTTATTTTTAAGGAGCTTAGAAGATCTTATAGCTTATTTTTAGATCTTATAAGTTCTTAAAGGAGCTTATTTTGCCAAACTTTCTAGAACTTATAAACTCTTAAACAAATTGTAAGCTGTTTTAAGGAGCTTATAAGCTTAGTCAAACACCCCCTAAGTTTTAAGGCTTGAATGGTGCCGATTAAACCAATTTTTACTGGGTAAAAGGTAAATAGTAGTCGCCAGGCAGAGTGCATTTGTTTTTCTTCTAATCGGTGGAAATAATAGTGTAATTTTTTCTTCTCTCTCATTTCAATCAAAAAGAATGCACCCCTAATCTACATGAGTGGAAACAAACTGAAACAGGGTTCAGAGAAACGTTGAGAAGTGATATAGATATCGGGAGGTTTCAGCCGCCTGGGGAGCAAAGCCCGAATATGAACTTAGTTATAGTGTCGCATGGACTCACGTTGCGCGTTTTCTTAATGAGATGGTATAAATGGACCGTCGAGCAGTTTGAAGGGCTCCATAATTTCGGCAAATGGCAAGATACTTGTTATGGAAAGAGGTTATGGAGGGAGGTACTTCTTCTTCTTCTAACATTCTATTCTTTTTTCACTTGGGATTTTGAGGATATGTACGATACGTACAACTTTTCTTTCTGCAGGTACTCCCTGTTAATGCACCACACCAGAGAAGAGCTGAAGAAGTTTGGCCTAACAGACGCAATGCTGATTGACCAAGAATGGTACATTACATGCTTCTCTTCTTCTTCTTCTTCCTCTTTTCTTTGAGATTTTGGTGTGGTTAAGGTTTGTATGACTGTGTAGGCAAAAATATGCGAAGCCAGGTGAGCTAAACTATGACTGTACGACGACTGGGCCATCCTACTTTACCCACTTCGACGAAGAAGAAGAAGGTGGAGGTGAAAGCTCAATGAATGCACAGGTTGAGGGAGAGAAAAACAAGATATTATGAACTGTCACCTACTATTTCATGAGTGCAGATACTTCCATTCTCTCTCTCTCTCTCTCTCTCTCTCTCTCTCTCTCAAGAGTAATGCAAAATTAGCTGCAAAATGAATTTCCAAAAGTTGAAATTTTGAATAACAGAAAGGAAAAAGGAATTGCAAACAGACAAGAGGAGTAGATGATAGATAGCATTTCACAAACAGACATGATATGTTTGAATCAATCCACACTACATAACTTCATCACTGCTTCACCCTACAAATGTCACTTTATTCACAAAACAAAAACCAAAGACAACCAAATAAAAAAAATACTAAAAGGAAAAAGAAACCTCATTCCAACCAGCCAACTCATATTTGGATATATCCAAGTCTGAGTTCATACCTCTTTTTGCAGCAATTTTGGTCACAAATCATGATATGCAACACTTCACTGGTTCAATGCTTTAACATTACTCCATCACCACCAATCAGTGTCTTTGAGAATCATGATATGCATTCAAGTTCTCAATCAATTTTCCAAAGGAAGATGAAGATAAATAGTAATCGGAGTCGAGATGCGCCAAAATTTACGCATTCTCCATCGTGTCGGATACAATTCGCATTTGGAGAGATCTCTCAACCTCGCCCTTCCTTCTCAAGAATGCCCTCCTCCACCAAACCTCAAATCCCCTCTGAATATTCGGACAATCATCAGCTCCTTTCAGAAATCTATCGAACCACGACACAAAAATTTCCTGCTGTAATGTCAATGGCAAAGTTGATATGGTATTGCTAAGACCATCCTCAATTGAGTGCCGATCAAGACCTTTTGATGCCCTACCCATCCATCTAAAATCCTCGTAAAAAGGCACCAACCAAGTCTTCAGAAGCATGCATCTCGCCTCTTTACTGGCTAATAGCTCTCTCTTTCCAATTCCTACAAATAATCTGGCTGTAACTCTGCTGATTTCGTATCTATGTATAGGAGGAACTTTAGAATGTGCCTCGGATAATTCAGACTTCGAAGCCCATGTTTCTAGAAACTTTTCAGCAATTTGTCTATCAATCATTATGTCTAAAAGCCAATGCAGATTATCAGCCTGTCGTGATATCTGGCCCACATCTTGCATTTCCCCATCCGCCGCGTGTAGGAAATGACGAGATAGTAATTTCAAGCATTCGTCACAAGCAAAGTACAGCGACTCCTTTTTTAAATCATTCTGTGATGAATTTTCGCGTAGCAATTTGGTGACCAATTCTTTCATCTCTCTCCTAGCTTTCTCATCTTTCCCTTCAAGAACTACTTGTAATAGTTTGAGGAGCACTTCTTCGTTATTCCTTCCATCCTCGAGCCCTGCTGTAGCATCTAGAGAAACCCTTTTCAATACTTCCCCCGCTCCGACTCCTTCAAGTCGAAGCTCTGATAATAGGGAAGCCACCTTCTCTTCCTCATCTTCAGCCCATGGAGCAGCTTCTAAATACTCCAAGCATGATAGCACACCGGCATCAAACCCGATTGCTACTGACACCTATATGTGCCCAGATTTTGGTTAATATATCAGCAAAATTGAGCTTATGTTGAACTTAAGTCTATTCGATGGCAATGTGAAAGCACAAAAACTGAGTGTGAAATGATAGTTTGAATTGATTGCAGGAAAAAAAAAATCATATTAAAACTAGGAAGAAAGAGGTGTATATAGAAATTATTTATTTCTTCTGTAAAAATCTACTATATGTATGTGCGGCTCATTTACAGTTGCCATGATGGCAGAGACGAGCACAATTATGGACAGACCAACCATTTCAGATAGGTAGCTTGTAAGTACTAACCAAATCATCATCTCAGAAGTCAGAAGTAAACTGTATCACTTTTGAAAGAAACAGTTTCACCTTTTCCAGCAATTCAGCAAAACATCAATCTACCCAATTCTTCGTAGTCAAGAGAGTTAGGATATGTCTTCCAGGGTTCTAGAAACAAAGAAATGAACATAGTTGTCACCAGGAACATAGTACAGCCCAGGTGAGAGGGCGTGTAAAAGGGAATGCACTAACTTTGTCTCTTTTCTATGGGTTTGTAGGGGTACGTTTAGAGGGATGCTAATATAAGACATGGCATGTGAACCAAACTTTTGGTTTATCAATCCGACTTGAGTATAAAACACAATTCGTTATACAAATATGCATATATGCACCTTTCTCTCATGTTTCTTTGAGGGCCAGGGCTGCAGCAATTTTCTTTTCATCATCTTCTTTTTTCATCAGGCTATTTGTATTCTAGTGCGTATTTTATAATAATTCTTGTCCTAGAGAACCATGAACTAGCAAGCTAGTACCAGAACACAATACAAAGGGATACGAGCAAATTGGATATCTACGAAATGAACAGTTTTATGTTATTAAGCTTTGCTCAGACTCTAGATGATTAATGTTAACTACGTAGCTGGCAGCTGGAAAATTACAAGTTATATCACTACTAGTAAGAGCCTCTCCCAACATTGTAACATCAAAAGATATATATTAGCACAGATATACAAACATATTTAAGTTATAACAATATTCTAATCAATTAACAGGTTCTATTTTAAATTTCTCTGGATGTCAAATTCTGATATTGGATTAATGGATTTCTTTATAAGAAAATATCCAATAAGGCATTCCAAATCATGAAAGGCATTTTGTTCAGCTACATAATAGCAATCATGGGGCAGTCAAAAATCATGGACCCATAATTTGATAGAAGAATTGAAATTATGTGACTTAATCTCTATTTAGAGCATAGCCACAGCCATAACCATATTCATGTAATATTTGGAACCAACTGAACCACATTATATGACACACTGGAGGGAAAACAGCACAGGCCAAGGTCAAAGACAAAATAATGGTTGCCTTATTTTTATTGATAGATTTTGGAAACTTATAAGAGTTACATGTGCTCGCCTACCTAGCAATCTCATGCCAAATTCAACTAAGTTCTCCAGAGTAAAGGTGCTCTTTAACGAATATCATCAAGTACCTAAGTACCACTATGACAGAGACCTAAACCTAACCCAAATTGGGAAACAAGATTCCAACTTTTTAAAGAAAATGTATGGCTGAAAACAAGGAAATAATCAATACAGATACATAGACGTACAGCGGAAACTCACAATGTGGACGTAGACATATTTATTTGGGGGAATGGCTAATTTAGAAAGTACATTTATAAATAGTGTATTTTAAATTTGACATTAGATTGCATGATGAATACTTTATAACAGTTCTTATATTATTCAATTTACTTTATAATTTAATCTTTCGTTAAGTAAAAGCTATATATCTTAAAATACTTGTTTTTGTCAAAATGTCAAATAAAATATAAATAAAAATTAATGTATAACATAATGTGAAATTAAAACAGAACACGTAAAATAACACTGAACAACAAATTTACAAGTAGATGTTATCATAATTTTTTTTTTTTTACAAATATGAATGTATTAACACATTGTAATAACCAATAAGGTATGAATTCTCATTTTATAGGAGTACAGATCAAGTAAAGAAAGTAAATCTTCAAATTCTGAAATCAACGTCCGATTTCTGTATATCTTTACTAAGCTGTTACAGTTTGAAGTTCTCCAAAAATATGTCGATCTCTCTTAGCATCATTAGATCTAGTTTAAGGGGGAATATCTGTATCAGTCGCTCTGTCTTTCTCATGTAAGAAGGTATGTGGTTATAAAATAGTAGGTCAGTACATTTTAAATTCTTTGTAAGCATTCTAGCCATTTGTAAATCCACAGCAAAGGTGCATTAGCACACACAAAATTGAGTATATCTTTTAGTGTACAGTCTGTGAGGGTAGATCAAAGGCTAGAACTTGACCTTGAGACCCACAAGAAGTCCTTTCTTAGTTACCTCTTGCCTCTTCTTATCAATATGCCCTATCACAAATTTCATAGCCCTATTTGAAGTTTAATGTAGTCTCGTAGAAAAGGAATAACCAACACAATTTAGATGTATTCCCCTTTCTAATTCTTCACATGTTACAATAGAAACAAGCCACATTGTCTTTCATACATCATTAAGATTTCAAAAGTATAGAGGTCTAGATATAAATTTTCTCGAGACGTTCTCATCACCCTAACGTATCTAACCAATCAGCCATGTAGTCTCACATATCTTTAATCTTTGTCATCAACCCAACCCTATGAATCCTCCCACTCCCACTAAACCAAATTTCTACATTCGTAGATCTCAAATATCAGCACATACAAACAAATAAGTAAAAAACATGTATGCATACTCAACAAAAAAAAAAAAAAGTAATAACATATGTGCAACATGAAGCAGATGGAAATCCAGATTATCATTGTGTATTGTAAGATTACCCTAAGTATACCGAGCACTCGTTGCACATCCTCCTTCATCAGCTTCCTCCTCAAGTCTTTAGAATACATGAGCCTCAGAGTTTCAATGTAAACCTCAATATCATCACAATTAGCGATCTCCACATTGTACGGCACCCAGCTCCCCTGCTGCTTAACCCAGCTCTCATTCAACTTCAACGCGAAGAATCTACTATGAACCACAAGGATCTGTCGATGAACCCTAATAGAAACACTAATCCCGTCCTTGGAGCTCAAAGTGAGCACCACATCACTCGAAACGGCATCGTTGAACTGGTTTCCTGGGCTCCTCGACGCCAAAAGATCCATCAAACGCTGCTGCATTAGCGCCTGCTTGTCCACATTTGCAGAAAGCTTCGGATTCTGCTGGCTTCTAGCTGCAGCAGCTCCATTCTCAACGGCGACCGTCGCTCTGGGCAGACTGTCGGGTTCGTTCGCCATCATTTCGAAAAGGGTTGGACTAGAGCGGGTTTTATCAGCCATGGAAGGCGGCGGAGGCGACATTGGGTTGAGGAGGCCCGCGGTGAGCGCGGAATTGAATTTGCTCAGCGATGACGGGAAACCATCTCCGCCGGCCGCCGCGGCGCCGTAGGGTCCCATAGTGGAAGGCGAGTGGCGGATCTTGAGATCCGAGGAGGGCGGCGGTGGCGGCGATGGGTTGGAGGCGGGGATGCACCAGGAGCTGTCGGGAGAGATTGTAATGTGGGCGTCAACACTCCGACTTTGGTGCTGGTTTCCCGCGAGAGTTGGGGCGGCGGAGGAGGAGGAAGTGGGATCTGGGACGGCGGGAGTGGTGGTGATAGTGGTCTCACGGCAGCGGCGGCGCTTGATCTTGATGGGTTGGGGGTGGGACTTGAGGTGAGCGGTGGTGGCAGCTGCCATATTAATGTGGGAGTGAGGGAGGGGTTTTAGTAGTGGTGGCAGTGCGTGTAGTGTGTGAAAATTTGGGTTGGGGGGCAAGTATTTTGTCCGGTAGCACTAGGGCTGCATTGGCATCATCATCATCATCATCATCATCAATCCATCATCATAAGAAATTGGGATGGCGATTCATTCAAGACCAGAGTCGAGAAAAGAATGTTTCTCAATTTTACTATATTCAAATATGCTAATGAAATCAACAATGAAGTTAATTTGATTTTTTTTTCTTTTTGGCTTTTTTGCATTTCTACTGTACCAGTCAAGGACATCTGACCTTTTACGATGGGACTGTATAGTCTTCACAATCCATCTTCTTTGTTTAGCCATTCCGAATATACCTTTTCACAAAAACTTGTGTCAGCCGGAGGCACACCGTGCGGCCGGGCCCAAAGTGTCAATCTTTATACAGAAAAGTGTCACTCTATATGAATAAAAGTGTCAATCTTTAACATAATTATTTTACGAATAAAATGACAATTTTTAAAAGTGTCAATCTTTATACAGAAAAATGTCAATCTATATGAATAAAAGTGTCATTGTTTTAGCTCGGCCGCACGATGCCTCCGACTGACCCAAGTGTGTCCCAACCTTTTTTTTTTCCTTTTTTAAAAAAAAATAGATAATAAATTAGTGATAATGTAATGATTTATACCAATATTAGGTTCAGAATAATACTCTACATTTTTCGGTGGAAAAAACAATACTATAAAATGATATTTTAAAACTCGTACTAGGTTTTGGTGGAAATGCGTGCGCGAAATGTCTATCAAATGAAAGTGGCCTAATATAGTGGGATGGAGGTAGTATCATTTATCCCAGATTCGATAATAACATTTCGAGCTTTTGTTTTTATTTTTTAAGCAATGACATTTCATGCTGCATTTGGGGTGTAAAGTTGTCGGCCACATTTTTCTACGTCATACTACCTCCATCCCATGAGTTTAGTCTCATTTACTGTTGGAACAATAACCAAGAAAAAAAAGATAAGGGAATGTTTAGGCAAATTTAATCTCGCATATTACTGTTCATTTTAAACTGTTCATCGTGTACTGTAGCGGATATACTGTTCACTCATTAAACTGTAGCATAAAAAAATTCAAAAATTATGAAAAATTCAAATTACAAATCTGGAGCCAATTTTTCAGAGATATGGCTCTCTAATTCAAATCTCCCCCCTAATTCTACTTTATCTACACTACAAAAGGAAAACAAAAAGTCATTACATCATTTACATCTTCATTGCTCTCAAAATTCAGCAGTCTTCAGCAGCAATGGGAAAGAAACCATGGCTGCAAAACCAAGACAGAAATATGATCTTCCAATTTCTGCTAGCCAACATGAAGGAAGATAAGCTGCTACATGGAAAGATTGCAGAAGCTGCTTCAAGGTTCAACGTCTGCAGCAAAACTGTGGGAAGAATATGGAAACAAGTTAAAGATCAAAGAGCACAAGGTAATCCTTTAGATGTATTGAAAACAAGAACTCAAATCAGAAAGCGGAAACATGAAATAAATTATCCAGCAATAGAAGCAATAGAAGTCGAAAAAAAAGGCACTATTGAGTCAATGTCTAATGCTCTTGGAATATCCAAGAGCACTGTGGGAAGATGGGCTAAGGATCTGCTTAGACATCATTCTAATGCCATCAAACCTCTTTTGAATGCTCCTAATATGCTTTCTAGGTTACAATTCTGTCTACAAGCCTTACAATGGAATGCTGCCCTAAATACTGTGAAGTTCAAGCCTATGGAGAACACCATTCACATAGATGAAAAGTGGTTCTATCTTACAAGGAAAAGTTGCAGTTATTATTTGACCCCAATGGAAGAAGATCCACTGAGAGTATGTCAGTCAAAGAAGTTTATCCCCAAGGTTATGTTCATGTGTGCAGTCTCAAGACCTGTGTTTGACCAAGATGGGAGTGTATTGTTTGATGGAAAGATTGGCATTTGGCCATTTGTAGAAGAGGTGGAAGCTAAAAGGAATAACATTAGAAGACCTAAGGGGACTATAGAGATTAAACCAATTCAGTCAATCACAAGACAGGTGATCAAAGACTGCATAATAAATGAGGTACAATGTTTCAATTATAGCTTTCAGTTTTACAGAATTAAGATTCAATTAATTGCAAACATGTTTGTTTTTAATATGCATTAAGATTGTTCCAGCTATCAAGGAAAAGTGGCCTCCATTTTTATCAAAGCACATTATCATTCAACAAGATAATGCTAGGCCACATATCATGAATGCAGATGCAGATTTTGCATAAGTAGGAAGTGCTGATGGGTTTCACATTAAGCTAGCTAGACAGCCAGCTAACTCACCTCAGTGCAATGTGAATGACCTAGGATTTTTCTGTGCAATTCAAGCCCTACAACAGAGGCAGAAATGCAAGGATGCAGATGAATTAATTGATGCAGTGAAGAAAGCATTCAACCAGTTGGAGCCTATGACTCTCAATAAGGTATTCCTATCACTACAATGTGTAATGATAGAAATCATGAAAGCCAAGGGACAAAACAATTTCAAGCAACCTCATATGAAAAAAGATGCTTTGATCAGGCATGGTACATTACCAACTGATTTGGAAGTGCCAGAATATTTGGTTAGAGAGAGCATAGACTACTTGATTGGTGAAGAAAGAATTGAAGGAGTAGAAGAGCTGATGGAATCTATGGGAATATCTGTGCCACAGATTGGAGGAGGGTTGATTGATTTGAACTTTTAGGGAATATTCAGAAGTGAAGTGAAGAAACAGAAGCTAAGAAGATTTTTTTGTGCAGTTTAAGTGAAGATTCAGAAGTTAAGAAGATTTTTTTGTGCAGTTTAAGTGAAGAAACAAAATATCAAGATGAATTTTTTGTGCAGATGCCTTGCAAAGCATTTTTTGAAGCATACAGGGCATGCCATTCAGTAAAGATGCAGTGAAGTTATGTTGTTTACTTTAAGTTATGCAATTAGTTTTATCAGAACTCATTGGTATTTTAATTTACATGCAATGAAATTTGACCATATACAATCACAGTATAGTACATATGCATTCAATGTTGGCACAGACAAGAAGAACCACAAGAATGCATATTGAAACCAAATTCAAAAGAGGCATGAGCAATAATTCAACTTAAAGGTCATCATCGCAGTTTATGAACCCTAATTCCCACAGTAGTCAGACCAAAGCAACAGATTCAATTAAACAGTAAAAACAGAGCTCAAATAGCAGCATCAAACCGAATTCATATCATATCAAAAGAGCCATCAATATATTCACATAAACTGTAGGAAAAGAGCCTCTTTCCCACATCAGTCAGAGCAATCAAACATAACAACATAGAGATTCAAGATTCATTCATCCCAACAATCATCATAATCCCAAAAAAAAAGTAACCGAAGTGAGAGGCTTCAAAGCCTCTCAGTCTTATCCACCGCCGGCGCCGCCTCGGTCTTCCCTGCGGCAACAGCTCCGCCCATCATCCAAGTCGGGAGAGTTCGATAGCGGAAGAAGCGACGGGGAAGGCGACGGAACAACTTCGGGTCGGACTTGTCTGGAGCGTCGCCTGCAGGTACGGGCAACGCCGGCGGGGAGGCCGCTTCCACCAGATCTACGGCTTTCGGAGCGGGTGAAGCAGGCGGAGAGGCTAATTCAGGCGGTTCCGGGCTCGAATCATCGACCTGCTCCAACTTCACCCCCATCGGGAGGAGACAATGATAGGTATGGCGGAAAGGCTTAGATCTACGGCTTATTGATGTAGATCTAGCCTTTCGCCGGCGAGATCTAGGCATGCAGATCGGAGGAGGCGGCGGAGAGGAAACCCTAGGGTTTTCGCCACTCAGAGCCTCATCCTCCTCGTCTAGCTTGGCCCCGATCCGCCATAGAGAGGTAGATTTCGTGATTTTTATTTCTGATAGAGAAGATAGAGAAGATCGGCGAGTAAAGAGAGAGGCAGACAGAGAGAGCTGTAGAGAGAGAGAGGGGGGGTGAAGAATCGAGAATCTGAAATGAGGCTAGGGTTTCTTCACTCCCTCACAATAGATTAGTAACTACCCTAATTTTTTGGGCCATAGTTATTAGGGCCGGTTTTGGGCTAATAAGGCCTGATGGGATGGGCTGAATTGATGTTAATTGTTCCCTAAAATAGAAATGGGACTAAATTTTGGGATGGACTAAAGTAGAAAGTGGGACTAAACTCATGGGAAGGAGGTAGTAACTAAATAAGTTTTATACCCACCACTTTAAAAGTATAAGTTTTATACCCAAAATCAAATGAAAAGACAAACTTACCCTTAAAAAGTAAGTGGTCCCTCTCGGCTCTCTCTCTTCTTACGGTTTAGAGGATGAAGAAACCGTTTAGCACCAATTTCACGGTTGTGCCTCAAATCAACCGTGAAATTGGTTTGTGATTAAAAAAAATAAAAATATATTAATCAATAAATTCAGAAATTCATTTATTTACCAACAACCAAATGAGCAAAAGGTACATTTCATTAATTGAAAGAATAGTAAAAGTGAACAAGAATTCTTCAACAACAACACAATTCAAAACGCACTGAAGAAAGAAATAAGCTCTTCAATTTTGCTGAAATTTTGCCTGCGAATTTGGTGAATTTTTTCAAAGATATTCTGGGTATTTGGCGCATTGTCGAAGATATTTTGTTTATATTAAAGGTACGTTCGGTTTATTTTTTTCATTTTTTGCTGTTTTTATTGTGTAAAATTGGAAAAAATTGTATGAGTTTGAAATATAGTTATTATTTAATTTTTATTGTAGAAAATCATGTGTTATTTACTTTTATGATATGAATAGTGGTTAGATTATATGTTTATAACCTATTTATCGATAATTTAAGTAATTACTTCCATTAATAGATTTAGATTGTTAGATATTACGGGATTAAGATTAAATTAAAAAAATTTAGCCTTAAAAAAATATATTTTCCATTCACGGTTTAAAACAAATATGCACGGTTAGTATAATATTTGAACCGTGAAAAATGTCTATTTTATACTTCCTCTGTCTCAGAGATATTGACCCCTTTCATTATTTTATACCTCACATATTAATAAGAAATGGCTCAATATCTCTGAGTCGGAGGAAGTAATAAATTTAAACCTCTCTCACGGTAAGATAAATCACGGTTAGAACAATGCTTTAACCGTGAAACTCACGGTTAAAACCATGATTAAACCGTGAGACTCCCGGTTAAAAGCATGATTTACCCATGAAAAAGTTACTTTTCACGGTTAAATCATGCTTCTAACCGTGATCTTTCAACCGTGAGAGAGGTTTGAAACCGTTACATTGTATTTTTTCTTTTCTTTTCTATTTTTGATTTTTTTGTTCGTTTTTCTGCAGCTATGTCTCAGGTGAAATTATTTATTCGTCACAGTGGGCATTTTGAGAGAACCACTTATGTAGGGGGCGATCGTGTTTTGATGCATATGGCATCGACATAAATTACACATGCGAATCTATTACAAGCGATTCGTGAACAACTAGGTGAAGACTCTAATTATTTGCTCTACTATTTGAGTGATACCGAGGGTAAGGTCATTTTGAGGACCGACATTGATTTGTTGAGATTGATTGTGGAGCAGAACACTAAGGCAACTGTTTTCGTCGTCAGCAAAGATAAGGGAATTGCCCGGAGCACTCCTAGGACACAAGGTTCTAGGGTATTTATGGGTGTGAATATCAAGGAGTCGAGGTCGGAGGCTCTACATTCGGAAGAAGAAAGGATTGAGGAAGACGACGAAGAGAGGGTTGAGGATGATGAGGTCACCCAAGATATGGCTGAGGAAGCACGGGATGCAGCGGATCGCTCCGACTTATTCGAGTCACTTACCATGGAGTTCGGTGCATGGATCTGAGAGCCGAGACGAATTGATAAGATCATTGGGCATCGCAATATTCATTCAGAGGCCCAACCTACCCAAGACAACGTTGCCACACCCAATCCGGATGCTATCCGAGATTGGTTGATTCCTCACGTTCATCTAGACACCGCGCTGCCGCTGGGGTTGATCGATCCAGATTATTACACGCCCTCTGCTAGTCAATTGCAAGAGGGCGGCCTGTTCAAGAGAAAAGATTATTTATTGGTAGCAGTTGGATTGCATCAAATGGAGAACCGGCAGCAGTATAAAGTTGAGAATTCGGACACTTACCGTGTGGGAGATGCAAGAAGGAGGGGTGCGAGTACCTCGTGCGGGCAAAGCACATTGGGGGTATATGGCGCATTGGCACATACCGTGGCATCCATACATGTTCATTCGATATAGACGGGACGACACCGCGCCAATACCCTGCGAATGTTCTAGGAGCATTCTATGCTCGGAGATTGATCATTGATGGTGTCGTGCTTAAGCCGAAGGAGATGGTTAACGACATGCGAGCTGAGTACGGCATTCAGATTGACCACAGTTTCGCACTGCGAGCGAGGAACATTGCGATAGAGATGACGTATGGAGGATTTGTCGAGTCGTACAGGAGGCTTCCATCTTATCTATACCTACTGAAGCAGAAGAATCTAGGTACTATGTACAATATATCCACTTCCCCGATCAATGATCGATTGTGCTATATGTTCCTCGCTCTAGGACAGTCCTTGCAAGCATTTCACAATGATTTGGTCCGTTCTGTTATCATAGTCGATGGGGCACACCTCAAGGGAAAGAACAAGGGGACTCTTTTCGTGGCTTGCACGAAGGATGGGAACGAGCATGTGTTTTCACTTGCCATTGGATTTGGGCCGATTGAGGATGATGATTCATGGACTTGGTTTCTTACTAGGTTGTGTCATTGTTTAGGAGTGCCTCGGGACCTTCTGATAGTCTGCGATGGCCATATCAGCATCACAAATGCCATTAAGAATGTCTTCCCACATACGCATCATGGTCTTTGCTTTCATCATCTCATGAAAAATCTGGGTGGATTTCGGAGGCGCGCACTGGGCATATTCGAAGTTGCGGCATACGCACACCCGGATACTAATTTGAAGAATACATGAAGGCCTTGATGGACATGAGTGTGGAAGGTGGTGGGATATACCAGAGGTTGTGTGACATTAGCTTGCATCGGTGGGCACGTAACAAGTCCCTTGTACCGCGCACTAGTTTCATGACTTCAAATGCTGCCGAGATGATGAATGCTAGACTCCTGTGAGCTAGGCAATTGCCCATTTGCGCCATGATTGAGGCTTATCGGATTATTGTCGAGAAATGGTTTGAGGAGCAGCGGCGCAATGCCCAATCAAGGGACCACGAGCTGACTCAGAATGCGTACTTGAAGATGTCTGGATCTGCAGAATGGGCCCGTCACTACACCGTTACAGGGACAACGGTATAGGGTCGAGGGTGACACTGGGACTTACCTTGTGGACCTTGAGAACGGGACGTGCGAATGCCGTGAATGGGAGTTGGACCTGATGCCATGTCAACACGCTTGTGCTGCTTTTGGATATGCATTTCATTCATGAATATTCATTATGTTTAATGGTTTGTATTTATTTTGTTTAATGATTTGAAATTATTATGTTTAATAGTTTGAATTTCTTATGTTTAATGGTTTGAATTTCTTATGTTTAATGGTTTGAATTTTCAGTTTTGCTGGAGGCCGTGCTACTGACTACGTTAGCCATTATTTCAAACAATCGACGCTCGTGGCAATCTATTCGCCCAATATTCAGCCGGTTCCCCATCCACAAACTTGGACTGTGCCCGATTTCATTTCTTCTCAAGTAGTTCGACCGCCTATTGTTGAAAGGCAAGCAGGTAGACCGCGATTGAGCAGAGCGAGATCAACAGTGGAAGATCTTCCGGAAAATCCACAAAGATGCGGTCGGTGTGGTCAATACTGGGCACAAGAGACGCACATGCACGTCATCTTTGCAAATCAGAGGCGTCGATCTCAATAGACCTCCAAACGAAGATGGTGTGCAACGGCGAAGGGCAAAAACTTGTACCATTTGTCACCAACAGGGGCATACTAGGCCTAGATGCCCGATGAGAGATGTTAATTAGAGACTCGAAAAGTTTTTGAATGTATTGAGCCATTTAAAGTAATTATTGACAATTCTCTCTGTTTAAATGCGTAATTATTGAAAAGTTTTGAATGTATTGAGCCATTTAACGGAAATATAAAGAAAATATTAATAAAAAGTTAGTTTAACGGTTTTATTTGCATTTTAACCGTGTTTGCACGGTTTAAAAAGATTAGCATTTAAACCGTGATGGTTTAAATGCTAATCAAACCGTGAAAGTTATATTTTTAAACTGAATTGTAATTTTTTATAAATAATTTGGAAAAATTTGAATAATTTCACGGTTAGATTAGCATTTTGACCGTGACCTCACGGTTTAAATGCTAATCAAACCGTGAAAATTATATTTTTAAACTAAATTTGTAATTTTATATAAATAATTTGGAAAAATTTAAATAATTTCACAGTTAGATTAGCATTTTGACCGTGATCTCACGATTTAAATGCTAATCAAACCGTGAAAATTATATTTTTAAACTGAATTTGTAATTTTTTATAAATAATTTGGAAAAATTTAAATAATTTCACGGTTAGATTAGCATTTTGACCGTGACCTCACGGTTTAAATGCTAATCAAATCGTAAAAATTATATTATATTTTAAACTATATGTTTTAATTTTTCTTTATTTAATTCACGGTTTAATAATAATTAAACCGTTAAATTATATTCAAACTTTTAACCCTATAACCGTTAATAGTGTGACCACACGGTTTAATAGATGTTTAAACCGTAAGAATTTTAAAATAACTGTGAACCCTAACCGTTAATTGTGAGATTAGGCCAAAATTAATGCCGAAAATTAATTGTGTGCATATATTATCTAAATTAATCACTAATTTTTATCTATAAATAATGATAAACGTATATATATTGTTCAAAGAGATTATTGATGTATTGTTCACTTATACACTTATAGTACTGTTCACTTATACATATGCTAGTCATGTTCAACATACATATGCTAGTCATATTCATTATTTTAAAAATTTGGCATATATAACAAAATTCTAGTTCGCATATTAAAACACATATTTAAATGCAAATATTCTAATTAAAACACATAGTAATATTTCTAATTCGCATATTCAACTAAGATGCTTCAAATGTCGGCACGACGTCGTGAAAGCGAAAATATCCGTTTCGCCACCTCTAAGCGGTACGCGCAAAGATACTTCACGCCAATCCTCTCAATGTGCGGCTTCTTTTGGACGAAAACCCGATCGATGTACATACAAGAGAACGGGCCGCATGAGAACTCGTCCTTTTGTATGTACTGATGCTCTAGAGGGATCCAAACAACCTTCAGAAATTTAGTTAGCCTCTTCATCAGTGGATGTTGTTCCCAATACCCAACTTGCTGTAGCACCTTGGGCCAAAGTTTCTGGATTGGATAGAGCTGGATCTTCCGCTGCATTCTTTCATCAGCATTGGCGAACTGATGTAGAAGTGAATTGTATACCTCCAGTGTCCAATCGTCAGTCAGTACTCGGACTATAACCCAGTGATCGGAGGATACGTGGCAAATAAATACAAACTGCATACGAGGATGAATGACTCTACTTATCTATAAAGCACTAATAAAAATACATAATAAAAACACAAAGTTTAAATGAAGAAACTTACAGAAGTTGCGTTCATCCAAACATCGTACGAGCCCACACCGTGAAACCAATTCCCGAGATCCTTTGACAGCTTGTAATCACAATACTTTAGCTTCGACTTCGCCATTAATTGTTGATCTCCACCGTGAAGATCCATCAGGGCCCTCCTCAACTCGTACTTTCAAATAATATATTAATTTAGAGATTATAGACAAAAATTAATAAGTAAAATAAATATTCATTAAATTTGTCATTAAAAACTCACGTATACGCCCATTCCAAGCAGAACGGTGGATCTCTCATTTAGAGACGGACACAATGAAAGTCCCTGTTAGAGTCGAGTCCACCAGTAAATGGTGTAGAGATCCATCATCTAAAATCCACACAGAGTATTAACACAACATAAAAATCGACAGAGTATCATAAATAATATTCGAAAATAAGGTCCAAGTCAAACCTCGGCTGAGAACTTAATACTGGGGTGTTCGATCTCATCGAACAAGGACTGGTCCATCCGATGGGGTGGGTCCTACATGGTATGGATGTATGACATCGGCCCGCTTCGTCTGAATTCTTGATACAACTGCTTCATCGAAGCGCCGGAATACGGAGTGGCAACTGTCGGAACAAAGGGGCTCTGTAAAGCAGCCGATGGCCTCACGGTCCGCCCACCAACATGAACCTATCACATAGGCGTCTGACCTTCAACGTCAGAATCAACATCACTGTACTCACCCCCCTGCAGCACGTTGGGATCGGGAACCACCTGCTGATGGGGGCGCACATGCAGATTGGGATGAACCCAATCGTCCAGGGGCATCTTGTCCAAGTCCCTGTAATAAGATGAGTGCGACGACTCCTCATCCTCATCCTCGACCTCAGCCTCTCGAAATGGAGGCTCCTTGATCTCTCACGTGCTACCGTGTTCCCGACCATTTGCTCGAAACCCGGAGCACCCTCAGGGGTAGGTGCCCTATAGTCAATGTAGGGCCGCTCAACGGAATGACGAGACGTAGAGGGCACGTGGCTGGCATGTGAGGGTGCCCGACGATGGGAATGCCCTCTATGGCTCGAGGAACACCCCGACTTCCCGAAGATCCCCTTCAGGTGCCCTGCCATGAACTTGGTGATACGAGCCATCACTCCGGTCTCCGACGTATCCTGTGCCATGCGTTCCATGATCTTGTTGGCCCACGCATCGTTGTCATATCCTCGAGGGCACAGATCCTCATGTACGCAGCAAACGATGCCCGGGGACCGGTGGGGGAGTGAACTATCGACCCTCAGCCTATTCGACATACTCGCATGAGCCCTGTGGACTGGGAGAGGCCCTCCACCATTAGAATTTGTCCTTGTGGCACGAAGCTGGAGACCACGAGGCTGGGCTGTAATCCTAACATCTCGACATCTCAATTTCTCGATCACTCTTGCCATACCTCTGGCTTCCCTCGATTGCCTCTGGGTCGGAGGTGCTTTTTTCCACAAATGGTGCGTATTCGTCTGAAATCGAATCATCAATGGGTCTGGCTCCTCGAAGAGGCTCAGATAATAAAACGACGCCATTTCCTCAGCATTAGGTTCGAGCGTGGGGTGGACTTGGAGCTGCAAAAGACATAAGCAAAACAATTCATTAAAAAAAATAATAAAAATAAATAAATACACAAACTAAATAAAGACGGCTTTTCACGGTTTGATTAAAGTGGAACCGTAGATCTCACGGTTACATTTGAGTTCGAACCGTGAAAAGTGCTTCTCACGTTTCGAACTTGAATCAAACCGTGAGATCTCACGGTTTCTCTTAAATCAAACCGTATAAAGGAACTTTTCACTGTTTGATCTAAAATCAAACCGTATATCTCACGGTTTTATTTAAAATCAAACCATAAATCACTTAAATAAGTTATAAATTTAATTTCAAAATAAATATGCGAGAATAAAATCAAATAAAACAACTTCAATTAATTCACCCTAATATTATTAAACCTCGCGAATATTAAAAATATTAAAAATGAACATAATGCAAATTAAAATTATTGATTGAATAAAAAGAGAATAATGACGTACCCTAGGATTGTTGAAAAAATCAACGAAATCATCATACGAGCCGTCCATTTCCCATCTCCTTAGTCGGGGATATTCGTGGTTGTTGTCTACCACACTCCTCCCCTAAACTTGGAATGGCCTCGAAGGCCCAAAAATACAACACCCAAACGGGCCCATATAAATGGTAGGTAACACTCTTCCCTTTGCCTCCAATTTCTTTGGTGTCCTTCTTTGTCACTCCAAGCTGGTGGCATAATATTTGGTACGACCATGATCCCCACGGAAAAGTCCCCCATCGATGTGGATCCTCGGCCAACGTCCACACCTAATCATCAATGTTTCTATCGTAGTCTCTACACAATATCAAGTAGTAGTAGCAAAGGACGTTGGCGGCACTTAAGTATTGATCCTCCGTTCCTATAACTTGAGGCTCATCAGTGAAATCCGCCCATAATTGTTTCACTTTGACCTTAAATCCCTTGCCGCCGTAGAAAGTATGGTAGAGGCTCGTACTTGGGATGACGTGGTTGCTACCGTGAGGATTAAAGGATGATGAACCGAAACATAACCCGGTGACGAGGTAGAATTCTTGAGGCCCAAACCAAAGATCCTGCCTACCCACGTGAAACAGCCTTTCGAATTCATGTTTTGCTGCCCGGGATAACAGCTCGTGCAAGGCACGTTTTGCATTACCTACCTTCTTCATCGTGCACACCCGGGCAAAAGGAGATAACTCGGAGAATCGCCTCACCAATTATACTCCGCCAATCTGCCTAATCTAATTTATGATTGACGGAATTGCATGGTCCCGATGGTAATAATTTATTTCACCTGGGAATCCTTGCATACGAGGCCTGTACCATTCATACCTAGGCTGCAAAAGAAAAACAAAAGTGCAAATTAGTTAATTTTATCGAAATTTCACAAATTCTGCAAAAATTTATGCTTCTCACGGTTCAAACTTCAATCAAACCGTGACCTCTCACGGTTTGATTTCAGTTTGACCGTGAGAGGCTCTTTTCACGGTTTGATTTAAGTCAAACCGTGAGAGCTCACGGTTTGGTTTAAGTTCGGACCGTGAAAAGTTCATTTTCACGGTCAGAACTTAAATCAACCCGTGAGCTCTCACGGTTTGACTAAAATCAAACCGTGAACATAAACAGTAACTTCTTCTTCTACACAGATCTATGTTCCAGATTTCCAGATTTATACATACAGATTTCATGAATTCAAACCCAGTTGAAGCATACAAATCGAAGGAAATAAACACATTATAATTCTAATTCTATTCTAAAATCATAAAACTCTAAACATGCTTAAAATTCACAAAAAATAAACTGAACATGTAACGCCCCGTAATTTTACTTAACTAATTTAGTTAGTTAATCTCGATAGTTGAGATTTTTTTTTATCAACTTCTAGTATCCGAGGTTTATAGAACAATTGCTTAGAGAGCAATAATTAAATCGAGTAGCGACTCGACTTCAAAAATTTAATTCTTTGAGTAATCGATTGAGTAGTAATGATTGAATCAAGTAGCAACTTGATTTCTATATCATTTAATAATTAAAATTCGAATAGAGGAATCGTTATTTATTCTCGGTCACGATAGCTAAGCGTTGATCGAATTAAAAATAAGCTCGAGTAAGAAATGGTCATCGACTTCTCGATTTTATCTAATTGGGCCAAGGCCCAATTGATTTATTAGATCGGACCAAAGTCCAAGTAATTACGAGTTGGACCAAGCCTAAAATTAGTGCATTAAGATAAGAATATATATATATATATATATATATATATATATATATATATATATATATATTCTTCTTGTTTTTAAATCAAGGAAGGTAATAAAATAAAATAGCTAATTCTCTATAATTCTCTAACTCTTTATTATAGTACAAGAGTCACGAGATTACATATGGTAACTAACAGGGATCAAAACTAACTACTCATAACCTATACAAGGTACAACTATGAGTTAGAGGAGTACACTACGATACAAGAACCCCTATGCCTTAGCCTCTAAAATTAGAAATAAACAGCTTCTTGGGAACCATTTTCAGCTGCTTACATGACCACAATAACCACCTCGTTGCCTGCAAGGTAAAAGAAAGGAAAGTCAGCTCGTAGCAACAAAAGTTAGAGATTTTAAACCTAAAAATAAGAACAATACCTATGGCTAAATGGAGAAAGATATCAGCTCTTGGGAGAAGCCTATCACAACTTCAGAGGCAGCAGCTTCATGCGGTTTTGATACCTGCAAAAGAGAGGAAGAGCAGCCAATAAAGCAATAAGGGAAAAGAACCAAGGTCTGCAATTAGGGACAAATAAAATCTGCATGCAATCCTCAAAGAGAGAACAAAACAAACACAAAAATAGGCACTCTAGAAAGACTACAACCATGCAGCCTAAGTCAACATGCCAAATAAGTTTGGAACTAAGAACCCCAGCCCTATATCACTACCTTTCTTCGCCATTCAGATTCACACCACCTCAAGCACCAAAACTTAGAACACCATAGAGAGAAGAAGACCAAGAGAAGCAACTAGGAAAAGAGGGGAAGGGAGAGCTAGCAACCACAGCCCCTCATCTTCAAGGTAATTGCATCAACCTTCTAAACACCGAAACTCCAAGCATGATTTAGATAAATACTAGTCTAAGAACAAGCATGTTATTCCTCTTTCCCCTCCTAAGAAACAAACCTAGTTTCATGTATGCAATGAAGAAACCATCAACCAAGCATGCCACTGTTACCTAATTCAACAAGACCACCATGTTCCCCATTTCTGATATTTAACAGTGGAACTAAAGACCAAGAACACAGCAAACCAAACCCATAAATTGCTTAGTACATTCACTATTATGGTTACTAGGAAACACTACTGTGAAAAACTTAAACAGAAACTGAGCCTAGGGTAGTGAGTCTATATACGCGAGCACATTCGTACTGTAAAACTTTAAGGTTTCTCTTTATAAAAGAAACTTAGCTTAGTCGAAGCTTTATCAAGGCTAAAAAACTGTGAACGGAGGCAGAAAGGCTGCTCGGAAGAGAGCAAGCTACGACGTCATCGTCATCGCCAGTACCTGCAGCAGAGAACACGAATCAGTGAACTACTGTTAAATAAATAAATAAATAGTAATCCAACCACCCCGACAAATAACTCGAATCAAAGTCGAGAGAGGAAGAGAAGGAAGCAGCGACGGCCGAGGTCATCGCTGGCGTAGGCGACCTCGCCGCCACTGAAATCAAGTAACAAGAACGAGAGGAAATGTCGCCTAGTTCAAGAGAACTAGGGATTTTAGTGTTTGCGTCTCGAGGAGCACAACCAGAACGGGAGTTACGTCGGCCACCGATGAGGACCAAGTACATACGCACGCGGTTCGAGACCACGCGACACCTCTACAGCCGGCGCCGTCTTACCGCAGTGTCGGAACGCCGTCCATGAGGCCAGAACTGGTGTCCCTTGCCGGAGATTCGATCAAAGCTAGGAATCCCCAAAAATTAATTAGGGTTCTCAATTGGTGAACCCAACCAGTGGCAGGAAGAGAAGGGAGCGACAGGGCGACAACACGCGAGAACGATGACGGCACGGGAACAACGCCGGTAGTCAATTACCAACTGGAATAAGCTAGAGGAGAGAATCGGTGAAGAAATACAGAGGAGCAGAAGTCGAGAGAAAAGACGGGGTGTTAGCGTGAATGAAGAAAAGGGAAATGAAGTTTTGGATATTTTTTTCTTTTCTTTGTTTTGTGACCGGGTCGGGTCGACTCATGGGTCGGGTTAAACCCGTGGGTCCGGGCTGGAGCCACAGTTGGGCCGAGCTGTCCTTTAATCAGGCCAGAGCCCATTTACCCAATTACGAGCCCAACTCCCTAGATAATTATGAAACGAGGCGCGATTAATTAAGTCGTATTCCACTCCTGATTAAATTCCGATATTTATAAATGAATTATTTTGTGATTTAAATAATTAACTTTAGATAAGTTAATTAAACCGGAGTTAATAATTTAGATTAATTCATTAAGCAAATCAATCACGCAATTAATATTAATTAGCTCATCTTCACAATAAATCAAAGATTGATTTATTAATAAACTTATATGAACCGTTCACATAACAGGACTCAATTCGAGCCTAGATAACAGTAACCACGTTACTGGATTTAGAATAACCTCCGATCAGCATTTAAGACTAAAATCTTAGATACGATTTCATTCGTTAGCATGCGAATCTTACCTCGATTTTTAATTGAAGGGTACACGAAGGAGGGACGGTAGCTGAAGCAGAGATCAGACCTCGTAGCAATTGAGAAGAGCAACGAGGTGGGATTTCTATAAAATAAAGCATGTGTTATTAGATTCAGTAGCTCTTTTAAAGTATTATCATGCCATAAATGTTTTCAGCTTTTGTATGATGCCTATCTGTTAAATGGCGCAATGCCAATTTATAAATTGAATTCGGGTCCTCGAATGATCAGCCATTATTCTTGGACTAGTGTACACATTGATCGTATCATTCCAGTTAGTGACCGATCAGGTGACCGAGTGAGGTGGCCAACTCCTCGGGCACAACAAACTCAGATATGGTAGATTACTCCGGAACTTAGTCTGCTCAGACACTTTTAAGATAACACGATTTTCATGAACATAGGCCTTTCAATAAAACCCTATGCTTCACTATGAATGACTTGACAATAAAAATGTTTTGGGCAATGTGTTTACTGATTACTCAGTACTCACGCCCTATACATTATTTTCCAATGTGCAGGTTGAGCTGGATGACGGAAGAGTGACCGGTGATGCTTTTGTCGAAGTTAGCGATTAGTGTTGGTTGACGAGCTCTCTTGGTAATACGTGTCTTCACACATGTATTTTCAACACATTTCCGCTGCGTACACTCTAACACTTCTGAATCATCTTCAATTTGGTTGTAAATTAAGTCAGGATCATGACAAGTTGTGTTGTACTTATTCCGATTATTATGCCCACCTATCGGTGTTCGTTCTATAATATGTTCGTGCCGAATCCTAGAACTTCCCTTTTTTTTAGATTATTCGTTAATTCCACTATAGTCACGAATCACCGAGCTTTGCTATCGATTAGTAAAGTGCGGTCATGACAGAACATTCAATAAAAAAACTGTAAATATAATTTTTTTCTAAAAATTGAACTCACCGGCGGCGGCGGATCGGGAATATTTTCCCGTTCTTCCCTCGTCGGAACTCGGCGACGTGGTTGTGACGGACCTACATCAGCTTCGTGTTCGTTACCTGAATTCTGCTCGGCATCGGTCATTGCTTTGCTTCTTCTCTCCTGCGCTTGTAAATTTATGCCTCACGGTTATTGTTAAAAAAAAAAATGGGGCTAGGGTTCACGGTATTGAGAGCGTGAGAGTGAGAGAGTTCACGGTAGATTTGTTTTTAATTTTAAGAGTAAATAGTAAAGTGGGGTCCACTTTCTTTTTGTTTTATTTTAAATGTGAGTAAAGGTGGAGATTATTCTTGTCTTTTCATTTGATTTTGGGTATAAAACTTATAGTTTTAAACTTGTGGGTATAAAACTTATACACTTATTTATTTTGGGGTATATTTAAAGTTCACCCCATTTTGAATGTCAAGCAGCCCGTTGTCATGGTATTAGAAAAATAAATTAGGAGATGTTACATTTCTCAGGTAGTAATATTCATTTTGAATGTTAAGTCATCGATAGTAAGTTGTATTATAGAAATAAATTGACGACTGATAATATTTTTTCAATTGTAGTTGTATTTTTCATATTAAGTTTCCTATTGCTCGAAAAAAAAATGGAGACTTGAATTGAAAACCTGTAAAACTATTCGAGAATTGTCAATTTTTTTCAATAATCATCTAAATGACAGACGACTTTACATCTCAATAACAAACGTATAATTTTCTCGTTAACCTAAAGTCTTTTAAATATTTAATTGGGATAAAACTGAAAATGACTCCATCATATTTCTTATAAGAATTTTTTTCAAATATTATAAAGGATCAGTTATTCTACTGCACAATATCATGTCGTTCTTTTAGAAATTTCATCTATTGAACCACTTTGGAAAAAAAATCATCTAAAATAAATAAAAGGCTATTGCACGACCGGTTGGTCGTGTAATTTTCGGCCGTGCAACACAAGCATGGGACCGCCACAATACACAACCACTATTGCACGGCCGATTTGGTCGTGTAAATGCGGTCGTGTATTACCTCGCATAACATGTTGGCACTGTTGTTGATAGACCACCGAAATACACGGGTTTACACAATCAGTGGTCATGTAATCGTCGTGGTCGTGTATTTAAGAACAGAAAAAAACTAAGTTTGATTTTTACAATCTCAAACATAATCTAGAGCAATATTAACCAATAAATTGATCTTATAAGCATCTAAACATACATATAAAAGCATATAACCATTCAATTTTAAAATTAAACAAACATACAAAGAAACCCAAAAGAAACTTCAAAACCCATTTCATATATATAAAGGGTAAATATGTCATTACATAATGAAAGTGGTTAAAATTTACATGTTCTTTTATTAGTGGCTAAAATTTACCTTTACATTATCAAAATGGTTATTTTTGAGTATTTCCTCTAAATATTTTTGTATGTTTAATAAACTAATTTCATTTTAGTTGGATTTTGAGAAAGTAGCAATAATTATGATAATATTAAGTTTTTTCGAGTAAATATATATATTAATTAATACTATATTAAGTTGATCGAATTCTATTGACTATTATTATTTTTTTAAAATTAAACTTTGTTTAGAGCACATAAGAAAATCGGATGAGTATGATTTGGAGTCGAAGAACATGCATATAATAACAATGTAATAGTTACTTATTTAGAATAAATATTACGAAAAAATTAATTTGATGAAAAAGAAGAATAATATTGAATATTTATTTATTATCATCTCGATGGATATCTCTCATCTAAAACTTTTAGGTCTATTTTTCTTAGTTAATTTGCTTTATTTATCAATTAATTTAATCCAAAATAAAATTCTAATTTGATTAGGATTCTTATGATGTAAACTACGTATTTATATAAAATAGATATATGAGAAATATTAGAATATTGTCCACATAAAATTAGAATTTGTAATCATATTATATATATATATATAAATATATATATATATAAAAAAAATTATGAATAATAAATATTGAATGTGATGTTTCATTTTATAAGGACCATTTATTGATTAACTCATACAAAATTCGAATGGGATAATTCGAATTAAAAAAATAATAATAATGCCCAAGCTATGAGAATTTAGGAAAATAATTTAAAAATTAAAATAAGCGTAGAATCAAGATCTATTATGAATATGAATTACTTCATTATTTCTGAAAAAGAAAAAAAATATATTAAAAGCTTTTGTCAAATGTAAGTATGTAACATTAAGTGGTAATATATCCATATACCCCCTTAGACTTAAGGAAGACAAATTTTACCTCAAACTTAACAAAATACAATTTATACCCAACTTTGAAGTGGATGGACAAAAATACCCTCAACTTCTATTCTTTCCTATATTTCATCTCCTATATTTCTACTGTTTTCATATGCATTTTCTTCTCTCTTCTTCTCTTTTATTCTCTCATCTCCTGTCTCCCTTTCTCTATCCTCTGCTCTCTTTCTTTCTCTGCTCCAAAAAATCATATACGAGAAGCAGACGGAGGATGAGATCCAGATTCCAGTCACCATCTTCGGAGTCCTCAAATCCCTTGCGGCGATGGATCCGGACTCGTACAGCCCGCAGCAGGTGGCAACGGCATCCTCAAGCTCCTCGACTCCTCAAGCTCCCCGGCCGCTAGAGACCGCCGGAGCTCACTGTCGCATCCCTCTATCTCCTCTCTATTTCAGATCTGGGCTATTAGGGGAGAAAGAGAGAGAGGTTTTTGGAAACTAGGTTTTGTTGCTGTTTTGGCCATTTTCTAGCTAAATCCGAATACTTGTGGTGCAATTGACCAATAGGCTTTGTTCTCCTCAAAAAGACGAAGAGATGAAGGGGTAGCTCGATCATTTTGATGGAGAAACGAGGGACAAACGCGCCAGAGAAGATGAAGCTATCGGAAAATCGCGAGTTGTACGGTAAGAATGGTAAGTAATGGTAAGAAATCTAATCTAATAGGTAAGAAATCACGAGTTGTACACCAGTGGTAAGAAATAGTAATAAATGCAAATTGTGAATCTATACAGGTGGTAAGAAATAGTAAGAAATGGTAAGAATTGAGGCTGCCAAGTGTGAAGATCTAGGGTTTGCGAGGAAGATTGCATAGAGATGTTAATTTAATGTTGCAGCGAGTTCTTATTATTATTAAGAACGTTAAGCTGACGACGGTGGCACAGTGGTTTTGTGGCTCGTGGTGGACAACGAGATGGCGTCAAAGCTCTCGAAGCTTCTGGATCTTTTCGAGCTCTGCAGATTCTTGAAGGGAACCTGCAACGACTGACTGAGGTGAGAGAGGTAGAGCTTGTTGTTCTGGATTTTGTGATTTAAGGCTTGAATGTTTGTTGAGATAATCTGCTCTTTAGTTGAATTTTGATGTCTTCATTTTGTTTGCGATTGGGTCCCCGTTTTTGTTTTTGGTTTTAGGTTTAATTGTAAAGTTGGAAAGCAATTACTATGATATATAGAGGATTATAAAATTTCGCATTGTTATTTTATTAGATTTTGGTCTCTTTTTTTTCTTTTTTTTAATTAATCTGTTTGCTTGGATTTTAGTTCCCATTAATTTTATTTTTTTTCTTCATATGCAATGGTGATTGATTCGATGCAATGGTGATTTTAATGCGGAGGATTTGTGTATTTTCACCTTCGTTTTGGTTCAGTTTTTTGTGATTGTTTGCGTTGATGAGTACAAGAAAAATTGTAGGTGTATGTTGTGTGTTTTACCTAGGGATAGGTAAGAAATTGAAATCGAGTAGGTAAGAAATTGAAATTTGTCATTTATACTGAGATTGAAATTGAATGGTAAGAATGGGAAGAAATACAAATGATAAATGATAAGAATAGTAAGAATAGTAAGAATGATAAGAATGGTAAGAATTGCAAGAAACGCGGATTGAGTGGATAACATCAATACTGATGGATTGAGTGGTACATGGTAAAAATAGTATCAATTTATACGTATGATATACCACCAAAAAAAAACCCAATATATACGAAACGCGGTAAGAACTGTATCAATTCATACATTTAGAGGGTAAGAATTGTATCATTTCTTACATAGATATCGTAAAAATTGCATCATTTCTTACCTATTCATATAGCAAAATAACTTATAATTGTACGATTCATAGATACATATACCCCCCTATGTTTTTCATCAAGTTGTTCAAGTTGTGCTTGAGTTGCAGTGGAATATAATATACCTCACATATGAATAAAAAATGAGTCAACTTCCTAGGACTAGAGTGGTACACGCTATTATTTCATTACAAATTAGACTTGACCCCTAATTTAAGCATTCAGCCCTACAATCTAGCATATCAAGCCAAAAATCGACCAGATTCATGTATTTTGTATCAGTAAAAGAAGAGTCTATGTAAGAATTGATACATTTTCTAGCTAGATTAATATCGAAGAAACGGTGGGCATATATTTGTGTACGATTATGTAAGAAATGATTCAATTCTTGCGATCAATATGTAAGAATTGATACATTTCTATCTAGATTAATATCGAAGAAAGGGTGGACGTATTTTTTGTGTGTGATTATATAAGAAATGATTCAATTCTTGCGATCTACATGTAAGAATTGATACATTTCTATCTAGATTAATATTGGAGAAACGGTGGGCATATATTTTTTGTATGATTACGTACGAAATGGTCCAATTCTTGCGATCTATATGTAAGAATTGTTATAATTCTATCTAGATTAACATCGAAGAAACGATGGTCATATTTTTGTGTATGATATGTAAGAAATAATTCAATTCTTGCGATCTATATGTAAGAATTGATACATTTCTATCTAGATTAATATCGAAGAAACGGTGGACATATTTTTTGTGTATGATTATGTAAGAAATGATCCAATTCTTGCGATCTATATGTAAGAATTGATACATTTCTTTCTAGATTAACATCGAATAAATGGTGGACTATTTTTTGTGTATGATTATGTAAGAAATGATCCAATTCTTGCGATCAAATATGTAAGAATTGATACATTTCTATCTATATTAATATCGAAGAAAGGGTGGACGTATTTTTTGTGTATGATTATGTAAGAAATGATCAAATTCTTGAGATCTATATGTAAATGTAATAATTGATACATTTCCATCTAGATTAATATTGGAGAAACGGTGGACATATTTTTTGTGTATGATTATGTAAGAAATGGTCCAATTCTTGTGATCTATATGTAAGAACTGATACAATTTTATCTAGATTAACATCGAAAAAACAATGGTCATATTTTTTGTGTATGATTATATAAGAAATGATCCAATTCTTGCGATCTATAATCAATTCTTATATAATAGGTTAAGTAAGAATTTCAATAATCATCAATTCTTACAACATGTTTTGTAGTTATTTCAGTAGTAACCCAGCTTAAAATAAGCATTTAACCGGAAAGGGAACCATTATTTCTTACACATACACGCTTTTATTTCATTACAAAATAGATTTTCATGTCTCATGAATTCTTACCTATCTGATTAAATTCGTATATATATAAATGAATTCTTACCACGAAATTGGATCATTTCTTACATAATCATACACAAAAAATATACGAACCATTTATTCGATGTTAATCTAGATAGAAATGTATCAATTCTTACGTATCGAATGCAAAAATTTGATCATTTATTACATAATCATACAAAAAAAAACATCTTTGTTATTTTTACCGTTGTCTCTTGAATTCATACCTTTATAATTGGATTCTTACTTTGTTATCCATGAATTCTTACCGGTCAAAAAAAAAATTCATGTCTCATGAGTTCTTACCAATCTGATTGAATTCTTATCTATATAGATGAATTCTTACCATGTTTTTTGCATCTTCTTACCACGAAATTGTCATGTCGTGTTTATAATCATTTAGAGTTTGAAGAATTCCAGAAACAAGAACACTAGTGCAGTTGTACAAATAATCCTTTAAAAATATATATATTCCTTCAAATCCCAACATATAATCCTTCGAATTTGCATCTCTCTCTCCCTCTCCCCTAGCATCAGATTCCATAAAAATACAACAAAAAAACGCTTAAATCCGAAAACCTTAAAATGACTCTTATCATAAGAATTTGATCATTCTTACCTCTACCCTGTAAGAAATCGTCAATTTCTTACCTCTACCACCATACAACTCGCGATTTCCGGCTTGCTTCATCTTCTCCGGCATGTTTCTTCCTTATTTCTCCACCAAAAATGAATGAATCACCCCTTCATGTCTTCGTCTTTTCGAGGAGAACAAAGCTCATTGGTCAATTGCATCCCAAACATTCGGATTTGGCCGGAAAACCACCAAAATAGCAACAAAACCCTAATTTCTCAAAACCTCCCAAAACAACTCCGGCGAGCTCCGACGGAGAGGGAGGCGACATCGACCTCGGGCATCTGAAGGGGGAGGCGTAGGTGGATGTGAATTTTTGGAGCAAAGAGAGAGAGAGAGAGAGAGAGAGAGAGGAGAGGAAAGGGAGTGGAGGTTTGAAAATAGGGTGTGGTGTTTTAATCACTTTTGCCTTTTTTAAAAATTTAGGGGTATTTTGGGTAGTTCCTCCCAAACTTGAGTATAATTTGTGTGTTTTTAAGTGTGGGGTAAAATTTGGTTTTTTTATCTCTACAAAGGTAGAATATTTTTTGCCCCTAACATTAAATACACCGAAGCAACATAAGATTGTTTTTTTCCGTTAATATATTATATTTTATAAAATTTTACTTTTCATTAATTAGAATAATAAAATATTCAAGATATATTTAATAATTGGTAATGAGTTCTAGAGATATGTTCTAAATATTTATTTATAAATTATTAACAGTCCATATTGAGATAAATTATATATCAAATTAAAGATACATATTAATTAGATTAAACTCACTAGTAGAAAAAAGGCCTATTAATGCAATTGAAAATGCCACAATAAAATGTTTATTGATGCATTTCCTTTATTAAGACATTAAAAAAAATGCCATCTCTCTCAATGTAACGATAGGGTTAAGTGCATTGATAAATATCTTGTAGTTGCACTTTTCACAAATGCATCGATAGATCAGTGTAAGGATAAATAGTGTTTTGATGCAATTTAAAGTGTCATAATATAGTTTATATCATGACATTTAAGAATGCATCAAAATGTTGTGTATGAATACATTTCATATTTAATAAAAAACGAAAATAATTATATTTTTTTGTCAATTATATACCAGATTTTATATATATTTATTTGCCTTTTTTTTATTAAATTTAAATACAATACTATTTTACATTTATTTGGCCTTATTTTTTAGAATTTTTTTTCCAACAATGTTTATATTGGGAAGCGAATACATAAGCAAAGAGAACTTAAGCTTAGAAAATAAACAAACAATAAATAAATAAACATCCATAATAAATTCCAATCAATCAACATAATGAAAAGAAAGCATAAGTTTGATACAACTAAATAGTAAATAAAAAACTATGATCAATCCTAAATAGATACATATCTATTAATCCTAAACTAGCTAGAAACTGAAACATTGACAGTTGAAATTCATACTAAATTCCAGCTACAAGTTTTCAATCATGAACCTATGTGTTCCAGTAAGTAAGTAGTTTCACCCACTGCTTGGGCAGAACTCGTGGATCCCTCTCGTCTATCAAAACCTCGATTGGTTTATTATCGACCCAATATCTCGTTTTCAAGTAGTGCTTCCAATTTCTCCATTTACACCCAATGGAGGCCAAAATCCATTTCTCGGCAATAACAGGCACATGGAACCTCAACTACATAAAATGTTGCACAATCAGGAGTAGTAGTAAAAACATGAGTAAATTAGATAAAACGAGTGAAGATTGAAAGCTCAAGAAAAGGAAAATGAAAGCATGGACTGAAATAGATTTAGTTGTATGGAAACATTCATACATAATTACCTTAACAGTTGCTAACATCTCTGCTCTTTGATCATTTGACATACCGTGCCAATTCTTAACATCTATTGGACAATATTTGGCATTTCTTGCAATGGTACCTAAGAAATGGCAAAGCGTGCTATGTTCACCATCTATAGGCTGACCATACTTATTATATACAACGTGAATGGGTGGTACGCTCAGCGGGCAACCCCAAATATGTTGCATATACGTGGGGCCACTAGATTTTTTTTTTCCTCGTCATCACCCTCATTATCAATACCTTTAATCATAAAAGGAAAAATGTAGTAAGTTTATTATTGAGAAATTTAGTAAACTATCATACTGTTGAACTTATAATAATTCACCTTTTTCACCTTCTTCACCTTCTTCTTCTTCGAACATACCACTCATCAACTCGTTCTCAACTATACAATCCTCTCCAAGTAGGCTTTCCATTACATTATTTTGAATAAAGCTTGGAGGTTGAGTTTCTACGAGATAGATAATATACTAATGCAATTACAATCACTTTTAATATAACAAAATAAACCACAAATCAATAGATATTATGACATACCAGATTGAGATACTGATCGTATACTCTCATTCCTCTGATTAAAATGTGTTACACCCGGAGCTCGTTCTTTTTGTATATTTCCATCATAATCTCTTCTGCCCACTTGAATACACTCGTTCCTCTGATTGAAATGTGTTAGACCTGGAGCTCGTTCTTTTTGTAAATTTCCGTTATAATCTCTTCTGCCCACTTGTATAGTCTCGTTCCTCTGATTAAATAGTGTTGCACCTGGAGCTCGTGCTTTTTGTATATTTGTATTTGAAATTCTTCTGCAAACTTGAGTCCTGGTTGTGAAGAAGTTTGAAGTTCACGAAACAAAAGGTGAAATAGTCATCAGAAAATATTTAAATAGTACGATAAGAAGATCCAATTCGACATTATAAAGCAAACATGACATTTAAAACATAATAAATGCATTAGAATTTTTTTTAATACTTGTATTCCCACGATCCCTTGCGGAACTTTCAGCATGAGTAGTAGGAGGATGATCTTCAATTGTTGTTATCCTTGGTGGTAACATATTTGACTCTTCATGAATAATATCATTATTTTGTCTGTGTTTCCGCTGTGTAGGAGTCATATCTGCATAGTATACAATTTCAAGAAATCATTAGATACATAATGTAATTGCAACTATAAGCAGAGTTTTTCTTCGATTCATTAGAACATTTCCTCAAACAGTTTGGCTTCACCCTAACGATTCTAATTTCTTGATTAGAACATTTTGTCTGCCGATTATACAACTACCTAAATTATTTTAAGCAAAATAACATTTGAATACATCTCATCGAAAGCAAGAAAATAATATTTCATGGTATTGAACAAGAAAACAAGAAAATATAAGAATCGATTATTCTGCAGCTGACTTTCAGAATTCTCTATCGACCAGTAAACACCTGCAACTGAGAATATACGTACATACCTAAAATTTGTTTGCTTTTCGTCGATCGGAGGGAAGAAGAAAGGCAGAATCACATTATTTTGGTTCTGGTTTTCTTCGCTTGGAGTGAGAGAGTTCGCTCTTTAGTTCATGGGTGTGAGGGAGTTGGCAGTTTTCTTGTATTTTCTGTGGTGTGGGGAATCACGTTCTCTTTTCTCTCCCCTTTTATTTTCTTTAATCGATTTTATTGTTTTTCCAGCAATTCTCAATAGAAAATAGATTATTTCCTATTGGAGGGAATAATAGTAATAGGCGCCAATTATTTTGTTTTGGTTTTTTGGCCCTCTTTTTTTTTTAAAGAAAAAAAAACCCTATTGGAATAACATTTAAAATAATAATTGTGAATCATTTATATCAAAGATTACCTATATGTATATATAGTTGAAAAATTAAATAAAAAATGGCTTGCTTAATTAACTAATTGTTAGATTTCTAACTAATGCCTTAATTAATTAACTAATTAAATTAAACCAAATTGGCAAAAAGAATATTTATTTAGATTTGTTGTAATCATACTCAAAAAACAAGAGAAAAGATAAGTTGAAAACGTGCGTTTTGAGTTTTCTTTTTCTTTTCCATTTTTGTTTTTTTATTCTTTTTTACTTTATCATTTTATATTTGGTGAATTGATTAATAAGTGTCACAAAATGTGAATTATCATGACATTACAAAGAAAATGCCTTAAAAGCTTGCAAGTAAAATGCATTTATAGTCTGGTGTACCGCTTGACTGCCTGTGGTGGCATTTTTTTTATTAAGTGTCATAAAGTAAATGCATTATTAGGCTTTTTTCTATTAGTGACTATTGATTAATTAGGCAAAATTATGAGAATTTAGTAAAATAATCAAGAAAAATCGTGGTTGATCGACCTTTATTTTACTATTTTATATATATATATATATATATATACACGTAACTTATATTTACAATTCAGAAAATCGGTTACTTAATACTAGTAGCTTATAAATTCTTCCAATAGTTAGTGATATAACTTCATAAATGCTCCCTACCACTGCTACGTCAATAATATTTTTCTTTAGAGTTTAGTTATTTTTGGTAGAATTTATTTTATAAGGTATACTAATTAATTTCTTCCTTAAATATAATGTTGTCACCTCAGCCGTGGGCATATTAAGCATGTCCACGATGGGTAGGAGAACATTACTCGATATAACTTATAACTACAATTCGGAACAAATCTTTTACTTAGTAAAGTAGGTAATCCCATATACTAATAGGAACCCTCAATTCTGGTCGGTGGAAAAACATTATATCAACTATAAGTTGTGTTAAGTTAAACCGTGTCCATCATTCATGTTTCTTTTCTTCCGAACAGAGAAAAGATTTCTTGCAATATATGAAATCTATATATATATAAAAACAAAATGATTTTGGCAGTTATATTTTTGCGTCAAATTTGAGGACATATTAGTCTTTTGTATTTGTAGAAGTTTTTTTAAAAAAGAAGTTTTGTTTGGCAGTTTTCGATAATTATTTTACACGTTCTAATGGGAAAAAAAAATGATGAAGCAGTTTATCACCACCCCTCTTCCACACGTTCTGTTACATTATGTTCACGATCTCACTTATAATTGTTGAACGGTTCACTCAACTCATATATCAAAAGGATAGAATCATCCTATATTTATAAGATTTTCGGTAGTTGTTAATTTGGATGAAAAAAGGGTCAGCATTAGATTCTCAAGCATCATCTCCGATGACCAGGGACGGAGACAGGAATTTTACGTAGGGGGGGTGAATTTTTTGAATATCTAAGGGATCGTTAGGTATTCATATACTAAGTATATCAAATATCAAATAGAGGTATGAATATCATATATCAGGTATGAGTATAAGAAGGGGACGAGACATTTCTAGGAAATTTTCAAGTTGGAATTTGAGGCTTTTGATGTGGGGTGAAAAAGAGAAATGAGTGATACCTATGTAAATATTGATATATGAGAGATATTAAAAATTGTGATATGAGTATATCAAAAATATCACTTTCATACCCATATACTGATATATCAAACATATGGTATGGGTATGGTTCATTTTGATACACATAAACAACTCCCAAGTTATTAAAAGTGATAAATATAGTGATATTAATGCATTGATAAAAAAAATTCAAATAAAACTAATAGATTTTCTACATAACATTCATTACAAAATATAAGAACAAATTATTTTGATTAAGTTATTTCGATTTTCTACACCCCACACGTCTAATCCTAATTGGTAGGCATTTTGATTAAGTTATTATGTTTAGTGAATGAGCTCATATATTATAGGTCCAACAAAATTGGACATAAAATAAATTAGTGTATATTATTATAGGGAGAAATGATATGCTACTCACCTCTCTGTGGGCACTTTCGTGGGCATCTCGTCTTATCACGTTTGCATTGTTTTTTTTTTTTAATTTTAATTTTTATATTCTAGTATCTTAGAAATTAATTTAGAAATCATAAAATCAAAAAAATACATAAAAATCAAAGCTCGATTTATTTTATTACTCATTTTTTGAAATTAAAAATAAAAAATAATAAATTGAACATTGATTTTTTAGATTTTATGATTTCTAAATTAATTTCTAAGATACTAGAATATATAATAAAAATTAAAATTAAAAAAAACAATGCAAATGTGATAAAACGACGAGGTGCCCACGAAGGTATCCACCGGGAGGTGAGTAGTATATCATTTCTCTTATTATAGGTTAACTAGAACATATATAGGAACTATATACATACATAATAGTATATATAGATATAAAATGTATATATATTGGTAAATTTTTTTCAAAATTTGGGGGGGCGACCGCCACCACCTGTCCCCCCCGAGCTCCGTCTCTGCCGATGACAATCATCGTCCTTTCTCGGGCAGAGTAACCCATGTTCTGCAAGCAAGCAGGTAGCGGTATGTTGTAATTTTAAACTTTAACTCGACAATTTTGTCTCCATCAATAGTTTTCCTTACATATGTTCTTTTCTTATATATTTGAATTTGAAATCATTAACTGAAGTATAGGGATGATAAAATCTTCAGCAGAAAAGCCACCTCTAAATCATGTAAAGAAAACAAACATCCTCAGCGAGCTGACACTAGCATTGGCCATGGCCGCGCATTTCCTATGGAAGCTCTTCGTTTCGGCAGCGGTGGTCGCTGCTCTACGGTTGCTTTTCCGGCTGTATGACGGCGGTAGTGGCTCAGCCGCAATCCGCCTCCGCCCATTGGGCAGGGCGCTGGACAGCAAGCAGATAGTGCACATGACTCAGGCGGAGATGGTGAGGGAGATCAATAGTTTTGTCAATGTAATTGGAGTTTACAAAAAATAAAAAGAATCAATCGTCTGGGCCGTGACGAGTAAAGATCACTTTCTATCCTGAAATATTGATTCTATTATTTCCGAAAATATATTTCCTTCTTTTTAATTATTTTGTTAACAGTTAACACTATGTATTATATCCTCTTAAGCTAGCATAGGTAATCTGAAGCAATGTGTGGTTCAATACTCCAATATGTTGAGAGACCTCTTCTTTAATTTGTATAGTTTGCTGGAGGGTTACACTTTGGATTGCTTGGTGGGTACTTTCTGACACAAGAAGATGAAACAACTTATATGTCACGACCGCACTTTGCTAATCGATAGCTCAGTTTGGTATAATTCGTGACTACGGGTAATACGAGGTAAATTCGGGAATATAGAAGGGTTAACAACGAATCGATTCAATAACTTGGGACTAGATTTCATATAAAAGAGATAGTATTATTGATGGTTTTTCTCATGGGAATAGATGTCATGATTCAGACTTAGTACAACCAAATCGAAGAGAAATTTAAGAGTGTACGCAGCGGAAAGGTGTTTAACATATGTATGGAGACATATGCTACCAAGAGTTATTTCTTCTAATTTATTCTTGACAAAATCCTCGCTGGTCACTTCGCTTCAACACTGCTCAACCTGCACATCGGAAATAATGTACAGGGCATGAGTACGGAGTACTCAGTGGACACATGCCCAAAATCATTTGTTTAATGTCAAGCCATCATTTGGTGAATTATAGGGTTTTTCTTTGAAATGCCTATGTTCACAAAAATATTTACATTCTTAAAAGCGACTGATCAGTCTCTTCTTGTGTAATCTACCATATCTGAGCTTGTTGTGCCCGAGGAGTTGGCCACCTCACTCGGTCACGCGATCGGTCACCACGCTGAGTGACACGACCAATGTGTACACTAGTCCAAGTATGACTTCTAATCACATAAGGACCCGAATTCGATTCTTAAATTGGCATTTCGCCACTTAACAGATAGGCATCATACAAAACTGAAAACATTTATGGCATGACAATTATAAAAGAGCTAACATCTAATAAAACATGCTTTTTGATTTTATAGAAAGCCCACCTCGTCTGCTTTTCTTGACTGCTACTAGACGATCTCCGTCTCTGCTACTGACCCTCCTTCATGCAACCTTCGATTGAAAAATCGAGGTAAGGTTCGTATTCTAACGAATAAAATCTTATCTAAGATCGTAGGTGGTTGGTCCAATCGGAGGTTATTCTAATCTCAGTAACGTGGTTACTGTTATCTATATCGAGTTATAAGTTCCGTTATAAGAACGGTCTATAAGGAATGTTTTTGAATAAATCAATAATTGATTTATTGATATATATAAATTAATTAATCGAGAAACTTCTCAACAAATAGCTTATTTGATTACTCGGAGGGCTAGGATAACTTCTGATTTAATTAACTTATTACTATAAGTTAATTAAGAAAATAATTCCCTTAAGAATTATAAATTACTATTGTAATTGATTATCTTAATCAATTAATCTAGGTTATTAGATCTTAGTTAATTATCTTTTCTCAAGTTAATTATTGAGAACGCGAAATACTTATCGAATTTAATTACGGGCATAGTATGATTTAATTGTCGTGACTCGATTCGTACTTAATTAGGAATTGGGCTCGTAATTAAAGAAATAAATTACGGCTCAAGAACTCGCATAGTCCAGCCCAAGCTCTGTCCGGCCCATTTGTACTTCAGCCCATATCTTTGGCCTGTTGACTAAAAAGTAAAATAAAAGCAAAGGAAGAAAAAGATAATAAAAGAAAGAAGGAAAGAAAATGAACATAATTCCCCCCCCCCCCCCCCTTTCTTCTTCATTTTGACCGACGCACATACTCCTCCTCTCCTCTGCGATCTGCGACTCTCTCTCTCTCGCACTTCTCTCGAATTTCCGGCCGATGGCCGGTGATCGACGTTGTTCGATTGGTTCCCGTATCTTCTTCTCGTCCCTCTCTGAATTTTCCCACTTCGGAAACTCAATTTTCGAAATCAGGGAAAAATTCGTTCGTCAATTGGGCAGAGTTTTCGCCAGCTCCAATGGTCGATTTCCGGCGAGTAATAATTATCTGGTGTACTCCCGTCAGGGCGGCCTTCTCTCTCCCTTTCTGACCCTGGGATAATTTTTTCCCAATTCGGACATCCTAATTTCGAAATTGAGGCGAGGCGCGTCGGCTCGGGTTGTAGGTGGGCTTTCCCGTCGCAGTGAGACGGTGCCGGTTGTGAGGATTTCTCCGGCACAACTCCTGCGTCTATGGCTACCCCTCCCAAACCCTAACACTAAGATCCCTAATCCGGAAGGATTAGGGGACATTCGCCCCTCTTCGTTCGAGATCTCCCTATTAATATCTAGTTGTTTAGATTGTGGTTTTATTATGAACTTGATTACTAAATTATTAGGTTACTGATTATCGTTTTCTATTTTGCAGGTTCGACGAAGGACGACGAGGACGCCGATGCTGCCTTGGTTGCTCGCTGCTGCTTCTCCCTCTCGTTCGTTCCAGCCTCCGTGGTTGTCGATGTGCTGCCGTCGAGGTTCCGACCTCGACGGACTTCGTTCTTATTTTCTTTCTAACCTTTTCTCCTTTTACAAAATAAAACTAAGTTATCTTCTTGATTGATTTATGTGCGCGCTTTAAGAGTAGAAATTACGTTTCATTATATGTTCTTGTTCTCTTAATATGCTTGAAGTTCTGAACTCGTCACACTCTGTGGTTTGTTGTTTTAGAGAGTTAAGAGAACTTGTCTAAGGCTTAGTGAAGTGAGCATACTTGTTTTGATTCTGAAAGTTCATCAAGCTCCGTTTAAGGCTTATGGTTATCTAGTGCTTGCTTAATTAATAGGTGTATCCTTTGAAGGAAAATAGTGGCATGCTCATTCTTTCAAGAGTTGGGTGAATTTGATTGTTACCTTGAGAGGGAGTTGGAGTGTGTGGTTTGAAACTTGAAGGAAGGGAATAAATGGTGGCTTGCTACTTCCTTTCCTCTCCTTCTAGCTACTGCAGCCTGTGCTCTTTCCTCTTCCTCACTCAAATTTCTTACTCTCTCTATTTGCTTGAAAATTTGATGAAGTGTTGAGTGATGAAAGGGCTGCTGTGATGAGGGTATTTATACATTGAAATGGGCTGCCTTATTACTAGATATTAGTCTAAGCTATGGTTTATACTTTGGACAATAACCTTCCATAATCTTTTCTCCAATTGGCTTATTATCTTCTTCTTATTCTGCAGATTTAGGGGCTCAATGAGGCTGCTGCACATCTGATTTGATGGAGATGGATAAGACTGGTTTCTCCCCTCATTCCTTGCAGATTTGATGGCTGCATGCTGGCTGCAGCAGCAAATATTCTGAATTGAAAGGAAGATTGCCTTCCTTCCTTGTGATTAGATGTAGGCGTGTGAACCCCCCATTTGTATGGTTATCCATTTTAATCCCTTGGTTAATAGTTGTAATTGGAGACAAGAGTTGAGTTGATGTAGTTACTGTATACATCTTAATATTTGATTAGTGGGTTTTATAAGTACCTATATATATCGACTATGCTATATTTGCTTGTACTAAGAAGAATTTGTTTTCATTATATATATAAGAAATAGGACTTCCTTATTAATTGGGCTTGCCCAATTATAAATGGCTTGATTTTAACTTGGCTAATGGGCTTGGCCCAATAATTTACGGCCCAATGATTTACTCTTTACGAATCATCTTCCGAATAACTAATCGGCATTCGAGTCGATTTCTTAGTTAAGAATATTCGACAATAACTAAGTACTTAGCCGAATACTTCAATCGAGCCTTTGATCGCTTAATTATATAAAGGCGACTAGCAATCAAATTGTTACTTGGTTCTAACTTGAAAACTCCTTTTCCGGAATAATATAACGGTTAGAAATCGGAATTGATTTACTAAAAGTTACTAATTTCTTTTAGCGACGTAATTATGCTTCTAATGATAGTTAGGAAAATACGGGACATTACATTATACTACTTCCAACCCACCAAAGTAGTCTCATTCACTTTTTTGACTTTTTCGGTACGCGTTTCCACCGAAACCTAGTATGGGTTTTAAAATATAATTTTGAAGTATCGTTTTTTTTACGGGATACTATGAGTGTCATAGTATCCCGTAAAAAAAACGATACTTCAAAATTATATTTTAAAACCCATACCAGGTTTCGGTGGAAACGCGTACCGAAAAAGTCAAAAAAGTGAATGAGACTACTTATATGGGTTGGAGGTAGTATATATTTAGATGAGCTGCTAAGAAGCATTGAGCATCTATATATGTGACCATAGCATCAGATGCAGAATCACGGACTCACGCCTAATGTGTTGCATAATTGAGCGCAATCATCATTTTGTTGCTAGAGTCTAGAGACATGAAACAATAATTTTTAAAAAAATGTCATTTTTGTCTTCTTCAAAATCTCCTCTTTAGCTTTCTTTGGGTGATAGCTATAAACGGAGTATATTTCATTTATTTCTTTCATTTTAAATTATATTGGGATATTTTATTTTGTTTGAGTTAACTGACGTTGTAATGTTGAATCATTTTTTTCTTTTTCTTTTTTTTTATATCATTGTTTATTTTGATATATATGTGGGTTAATTTATTGTGTATTTTTTAATTTGAAGAAAATTTATGGTATTTAATATTTATTTAACCAATCTTGGTAATACACTACATAAAAAAGTAAATATATGGTGTTCGTCAAAGGTATCATCTTCTACTATGAATTTCTGGAATTATAAATATCTTCAAACATAAGGACTTTGTTATAAATATATTTAAATCTTTATAAAAATGAATAAATTTGATATTCATAAATATACAATATTTATTTTTAATCAGTAAATTTGTTAATATATTTTTCAATATTTTTGTTATATCACTACAAATAATTTATTTAAGTTTTACAGTTCAAAAATATTTTTTCAAAATTCATAACACTTCAAAAAAAAGTCACAACAATCTATAGCTCTATGTCAATTACTACTGTTGCGTCGCGCATCGCGCGGGTTACAAAACTAGTCTTTTGTTAAATGTAAAAAAAGTTATTAAAAGTTGGGGAGTATTCCCATCGGCCGGACTGCATTATGCGGCTGGATTGGATCTTAATGAGATCCGGAATTTGCACGTAGATTTTTACTTAATTGACACTTTTAGTTATGATAATTGATATTTTTATAAATTAAAAAAAAAGAGAATAATAAATATCTTTTATCTAATGGAGGGTATAGATACATTTATTACTCATATATAAGATTGTATAAATAACTATAATATTAAATCATTACAATACCAAGCTGATAAAATTGAAGATTTCGATCATAACATAAATTGACACTTTTATTGAGGACGATTGACACTTTTTCACAATAATTGGCGCTTCAACTAAAACTGGAGAATAGTGGACAATTGACACTTTTTCATAGTAATTGGCGCTTCACAATAGTAGTATTTTATATCGTGAATGTTAGAAGATGGTCTCATCACTCAAAAAATTCAATATAAATGTTCAACAATTACAGGACCAAGCGCCACAAAGATTATATTTTTGTTCATGGCAATTGACACTTTTACTAATTTTTTTTATAAGGGCGCAAGTCGAGTTGGGTGTTAGAAACATGGTGTACGTTTGCTTCTCAATAATACGAAATACAAAATCTTAAACAAACAAAAATTACAACGAAAGAAATGAAAGCAAAAATGAACACTACAGAATGAAGTCGAGTCGAGGAAACACTCTTTTAGCAAGACGAAGTACACTTCGGCTCTTTGTCCCTAAAAATGAAATGACTTCTCGTCTTTTTAGTAGCAACACCGCAAACTAGGAAGCTCCAGTGAGCTACACGAAGCAAAAACTGAGCCAAAAATGAAAAGAGGAGTGCAGAGAAATGCTTTATGCTATTCAGGTGTGTTCTCAAGTGGGAGGAAGGCTTGCTATTTATAGGTAGGTCACAACATGAAATGTCCATCTGTCATAAATGGCAGGTGTCAATGTTGGACAATTACGGGCGGAAACAGGCTTGAAATCGTCGGGCCACGTTCAAATCTGGCTAAAGAGGTAACAAACACCTTCTAGAAGATTTGTTACACTGCTCATGAGCTGCGAACGCACAATTGGGCCAACCCAATTTATGTTGGGCCTACTGGGCCGGTCTGTCAGTTTTAGAGGTCTAAAACTCAACCCAACCCCCAACGGCCCAAGGCCAGGATCTTTAATGTAATAACTCTCACACCTCTCCATTTTAAGTAACTAACTTTAATTAATTATTTCTCACTCACCGAGACACGATTTAAATGAATATGACACGATCAGCTACTCGAAACGTAGATCGATCCTACCACATTTAATTCCTCCAAAATTAAATGTTTGGTTACAAAGAAAAATACTAAATCTTGTTTCTAAGGATGTCAATCGGGTCAACCCTATAAGGTTGCGAGCTATTTGGTTCGGATCAATCGGACTTTTTTTCTTCTTTCGGGCTATTCTTTTTGGCTCTAACAAAAAGTAATTGACCTCGTATAAATATAAAAAATAAGCATTGTTTCAACACATATTTATATAATCTCAATAAATAATTTTGTAAATATTGAGAATTCAACGAGCATCTTTCTTAAATAATAATTTTTATTTTAATTTGCACCTAGTAGTGAAGGGAAAACATATACTACCTCCATCCCTCTATATTAAGTCCACATTTACTTTTTTTGATTTTTCCGGCACGCGTTTCCACCGATACCTAGTAGGAGTTTTAAAATATAATTTTAAAGTATTTTTTCTTTTACTAGATTTTGATAGAAACGCGTGTCGAAAAATCAAAAAAGTGAATGTGAACTAATATAGAGGGATGTAGATAGTATCAATAAAATTTAAATGATGATTACATATTCAATGCCACTTGAGAACAAGTATATATGTTTCACCTAGTGTGGCATTAGACATAAGGTATATTTGTACAACTTAAAATACATTGGTATAATATATGACCCAAACGATATGTCAGGTGGAATACGCATTAACAGTGTCAACCCTAGTCCCTACGAGCTTATTTGCTACGTTTCACTTTTATAAAAAGAAAAGAAATTTGAAACAGAAAAAATCTATTGAATGGAAGAACACAAACAATGGTAGGAAGGCCAATCACAAAGTCTGTTGGTTCATCCGGCACTCACCATGAAAACCAAGGGTTTTTACGGACAAAAGGATAGGGTATAAAATTATAGAAATAGCACAAATACCCCCAAATCAAAATCAATACTAAAACTTATCAATTCCCCAGTCCTTCTCAACATCAACTCAAAAATATATATGAAAAAGAAAATACTCCGACGGGAAAAACTTTATGATCAATAGTGTAAAACTTTTGTCATCTTAATTATGATAATTTACAGCTTTTCATAAACAATTTATATTAAGAATTTTAGCTTGCCAAATACTATAAGAATGCATTTGAGCTTTGAGAGGCCAAACAACAAACTCATATATGCTCCAACGGAGAAGCAACAAAAAGCTCTACCAAAATTAAAAAGGGTAAAACCGTGCTCACTCTCCGAGGGACAAATCACAATTACGCACCGAAAGTTGTTATACAGTAACAAGCAGCGAATATAAAAGTCGCCAGGTAGTAGTAGAGGTTCTTTCCAGAAAGTAGTCGAAGCACAAACCAGATGTCAGACCCAAGTGTAAGACTAAGCTATTCCTAATAAGGATGTTCTCTTCTCATAAAGGACGTATGCATTCTTGAAGTTGATGCATCAAAGACTTGTACTCAACCAAACCGTTTCTTGAATAACTGATGCCTCTTTGTCGGATCCTTGGGTTTGCTTTTCATCTGGTGTAGCTTTTTCTGCCCAGTACTGTAATTAAGTGAAACAAGATGAGATATTGCCCTTTGTAGGGATGTAAACGGGACGGGGCGGGGTCGGGTATTGCTTGCCCATCCCCATACTCGCCGGGGTCGGGTACCCGTCGGGTAGCCGTGAAAATTAATTTTTTATTAAAAAATGATTTTTATATAATAAAAAATATTATTTTACTAAAAAAAATAATAAAAACTAAAATTATAATAGATATAAATAAAAGAATGGTAAATTAGTTAATATATTTATCAAAAAATAAATAATTAAATAATAAACTTATTAAAAATTTAAATAAAATTAAAAATATATGTATACAATTTATTTATCGGGGCGGGTCGGGGCCATCGGGGCGGGGATATATAAACCCGTCTCCGCCCCATTAGGGGCGGGTCCCCGTGGTACCCGGACCCGCGGGGAAAATTGCCATCCCTGGCCCTTTGTACCTCACAACCCAAAAGAAGATGGGATTTAGATTCTTATTAGAATCATGGTTCAGCACATGAGTAAAGAAATGAGATTCAAGATTTCCTCATCGCTTATCAGTTATCAGAACCTCAAAAGCAGGCTGAATTTGTAAACTAAGAAAAAGTGAAGCATATCAAATTTGAAGACGGGTTTAACATGTTGTCACACTATCAGATTATTTCACGCTCAGCCCATAGAGTTACTATGTTCATTCTTTCAGGAACAGACGAGTGAAAAACAAGTACCTATATTCCATGTACACCCTTCCATTGGCTCCAGACATTGCACTCATGGAACCAGCTGAACGACGAGCTTTCTGAAGAGCAATGTCATCTGCATCTTCTTCTAATTGCTCCAGCCCAACTTCATTGTCACCCGCACTTAGCACCTATTAGGGAAAAAAATGAGTAAAGTATTAGCATTACAAAACGTATTTTGTCTCTGGTCTAGAAAAAAGATAGCATCTCAAACTAATATGATAAGCTGCTGAAGCTTAAAAGCACCTTTCCGAGAAGTGCAAGCTGATCATCATGACGGTGGTAGCTCAACTCAGCACCTGTATCAGGAGGCGGCAAGCTTGTGATCACCTGAAACATATTACAACAGTCAAAAACTAAATGAAATGTAGTTAACTAGATGATGTGACAGAAAGCAACATAGAAAACCAGAATAAGATCGATTGATGTTCATATGGTACCTTAAAACTGTATCCTTGATCAATCAAAAATTGCTGCCTTTTTGTTGAATAATACATCTCCTATGAATCACACAAGTAGAGAAAACTTAAGTGACCTAATAATGAATAAAATCGCCCTTTCAAACAAAAAAAAAATGAATAAAATCGCAACAGTTTCTAAAATTTGAAGCCTATGAACCAACCTGAGTGTCCGTAGATACAAGAGAGTAGAAAAATGCATTGTACTCTTCCTTGCCTCCTGCCACCCTGTCCTGAGGCTTCCCCTGACAACCAAGAATATTTACAGAATAAGACTTATTTCCCGCTAAAAGACAAATCCAACTCCAGATACTTCCTCACGTGATATAAGATAGAATAAAGCTGATTAGATAACCAAAAAAATAACAGCGAATACAAGAAAAAGGCTGCAAGTCTCACAACCATGATATTTTGTAGGAAAGTCCACAGAGACCAGGGTCATAGTTGTTATCTTACACTTGTTTATACATAAAATCAAGTCAACACCCAGAAAGTGTACAAGTCGGCAGGCTCTAGACGTCTATGCATGTTCCAGTGATAAAGTGGAAGGAACCAACTACAATATAGTTCATAGCACCCCATTGATAACAAGCTAATACATGGCCTAAGAAGAAGACAAGCACAACAAGGAAGCTTGGAGTAATAATCTTCTCCTCTTATAAAGAAAGGAAAAGCCAGGTATTATTTACTCATTTTAAAAATGGCATGCAAATGGACATGGTGAGAGCAAATTCTTTCGTGAACAAACAATTAATTTTGATAGCAAAGCACATACTTAAGAGGACCTACCTTAGCCCTGAGAATACGCCCAAGTCGTTGAGCCTCTTGACGCCTTGAACCAGCATGTGATGAAATTTGAATTATCACATTAGCCTCCGGAATATCTATAGAATTATCACCAACCTGCAAAAATGGCAAGCAGTTATTTTCGCTAAGTTACACCATACATTACCAAAGGAGAATTTGAATCCTAATGATTAGGGATATTCTACGAAGTATAACATGTCCTGTCTATATTGATTTTGATTAAATAACATACAACGCATGCTACATAATCAGTGGCCAACATTATGGAACATAATTCCAGCAATAAGGATTGTATCACATGAGTAATAGTTGAACTGATTACAGCAATGTAGATAAATTTGATTTCATGAAAAAAAACCATCACTTGTTTGTTGCCCGCTGAAATTATATGCATAATACTCATGCATGCTAGTCCAATGTGGCTGCTAATTGCAGATACGACAAACTCATAAACATAAGGTAAAGATGAGTTGGTCAGCATACCTTTGAGAGAAAAATGGTGTTCACTTCTCGACTGGTTTTGAATGCTTCAAGAATTTTTGTTCTTTCAGGATGGCTGCAAATTATATACGGAAGACCCAAGTTCAGAAGCTTTTGAAAATGGCTTCATAACATCTATGGCGGTCCAGTGAGTGTTTAAGGGGGGAGGGGGTTGGTATACACTGACCTGGTGGCACCATAAATCATAGGTTTTCGAAGTTTCATTGCATATTCTGTAAGCGCAAAAAGATTGTCTGCAAAAACTATAATCTTATCACCACGCTGCTGTTCGTGGAATCTGATAAGGAACTCACAGGCCCGGAACTTATTGGGGTTCATCACATAAAGAGCCTGAAAGGTAGAAAGATAAAAGAAAGTAAATTAACCATCAATGCAAATCTCATCCATCAAAATCCTAAAAAGTTGTTAGACAGAAGCCTCATTGCCTAGGGCTCTGAAGGCCCATCTTAGAAGATGCAAAAGGCACAATAAAAGGAGTGTGCAACTGAAATTCATCCAAGGATTTCAATAATTCAATCTAAAACAGTTTAGCTTGCAACTTTTAAATAGTGCTACTTAATTAAAGAGTTGCCCTTGTACTTCGAGATAAAGAATGGAGACTACTGAAGAAGATGAAGAGGAAATTGCAAGTGGTCATGAGGATTTGAGGAATTTAACTACGAAAGGATGGTTAACTGATTATATTGAGCTCAAGGATATTAAGTAGTCATCTTATAGGGCATGCTTTATGTTATGACTCTCTTTCTCCCTCTCTCTCCATCTCTCACACACAACATGCCTTTCCATGTGCCATCATGATAGGACAATGAGGCACAATGTCACTCCAACCACCAAAAGGAACACTTTTTTCCAAATGATTGGTAAAAGCAAGATGACATATATAAATGGACACCCATATAAGAGAATGAGGAGTCTGGAAAACACACAATGGCATCCTAAGCTGGCTCAAATGCAAAATGCAAGAATCTAAACTTAAAGTTATCTCCTGAATTCATACCTGCTTTTTCTTTGAATTTTCTTTCTTCAAATACTCGGCAAAGAACTCCTTCGTCATTGGACACCAAACTTCTGCGCACTGAACATTTGCAATAAATCCTCCTTTCACCAGGTCCAACCAATTCGCCTCATACAACTTCGGACCAATAAGGAAGTTCAAATCTGTAATCCTTTCATCCTCTCTCACAAGAGTGGCTGCATGGTAGCAACAAAATATTATCATCAGCTCAGCACATGAGAACATAGGTAAAATGACAGATATTAGATTCACTTATTAAACTTAGAAGAATACAAACCAGTGAGCCCGAGTTTGCAGTGAGATTTAGTGAGAGCAATGACCTTCCTGAACATCTGAGCAGGAACCACATGCACCTGATATTTTGAAGTGATGAACATGAATGTCACCATAAATCCAGAAAAGCTTCATATTCACTCAATATATGAGCATAAAGACATAAACCGGTTGCAATGATACATTACCTCGTCCATGAGAAGCAGGCCCCACTCTCGGTTCCTTATGTCCTCGATTATCTTTTCAGCTTCTTCAGAACGTTTTCCGCCAAATGCAATCATATTATATGTTGTCACCACCACCCCAGCATTGCCACGGAATCTTTCTTTGCTATCAGATGTAAAACGACATATTTGGTCTTCTTTAATAGTTGACCATAACTTGAACTGGAAAGCCCACTGATCCACAGACACCGCATTTGTAGCCAAACAAAGACAACTCTTTCTTATTCTGCAAGCAGCAGAAACACCAACTAAAGACTTCCCCGCACCACAAGGTAGCACAATAATACCAGAACGGGCTCTGCCTGAAATGACAGGAAGTCTTGACATGATACCAGATTCTTCTACTGGATTAGCAGCTCCAAAGGAGCTCAATAAATACAGGCATAAATCAGTGGAATTCAATAGCCACAATCTCCCATACAATCTACCACGAAAGAAAGAAGGAAATGTTTCTCTCCACCTATCCTCCAGTTATATCTCTCTTCCTAAATGCGTCCCCCACCCTATCCTAAAGAATAAGAAATTTAATTATAAAGCTGGAATCATATCCCCACTCGTTAATTCGTTATTGTTTCCCGAATTAAATCCCCGTACTATATTCTTTCTTTTTACGGATAATTAATAGGCAACCTTACATAATATACACTAATTTCAATAATGATGACTGATGCCTGTAGGCTAAATCTAAGGACCATTACCATTTCCAAACATCTTGCTGAGACTCTTTTCTTGATAAGGACGTGGTTGTGCATGGGGCTTCAACTCCACCTCAAGATCAGGATTCACCTGCAATACTCACAACATCAATGAAACTTTTTAATAGTGTTAACCATGTACAAGACGCTCACAGCTCTCATTTATGAAGTCAAGCTCCTTGCTCAATACCAAAGCACATTTTGGAGAACCTGGAGCTACTCACCGGATCATTTCTGAAGTCATACTCCTCCAACATTGGGTAATTTAAAGCATTAGGTAAACATTGTTGCTTTACATTTTCAACCTGGTAAAAAGAAGCCAGTCAATCAAAAAGTGATCCCAAAGTTATCTTCAGAGGCATAACATGTGATACTTCTTATATTTATTCACCAAAGCATTCATAGGCAGACAGGAAAGCATGGATAGAAAACAGTTTCGTAACTAATCAGATAGACGACTCCCTGGCCAGCCAGTTTTAATCAGAAAAGTTAGTAAACCAAGTTAACCAGCACAAAGAAACAAGGGCAAACTTTTGCATTTCTGCAACATATCATAACCTCATTATCAAGAATAGCAGTACTAAAGTCAGTAAGTTCCCGGGAAAAAAAGAAAAAAAAAAAGAAAGAAACAACAACACTATAAAAGTACACAATGCACATAAACCATTTTATGTATGCTTCAACAGATAAATTCATTTTCATAGTAGAAAAATGTTCTCAGGTGGCACTTCTACAAGATATACTTCACATAAAATGTAAAATATTTAGCAAAAGAATGATTGGAACAATACAAAAAACGAACCCAACATAAGACAAATCATGCAGGAGGGCAGCAAAGGTTGAGCATAACAGAAGCAGCAGAAATTCAAATTTTGGCTTTTAGGCATCCGATAAAAACCTGAGTAGGGTCAATTTCAAAAGCATGAGTTTCTTTTTCTTCAGCTGCAGCTGCCAATTCAGCTTCATTGAGCAACTCTTCATGAGTACCTTCAATTTCACCAGCAGATTTTCCAACTGTAAATCCATCAGCTCCGCGTGATCCCTGAAGAAACAGAAGTCAAGAACTTGTAAGACAACTGTAAGTAGTTTCAAAGTTAGATTGAAGCAAGCAGATCTCAAAAGTACATGCCTCAGAGGATATTCTAGCTCGTCCAATAACTTCATCTTTAAGCAATGTCTTTAACACCTGGAAAAGGCATCAGATAAGTATGATAGCACCTTATATATCCTAAAACCCGAATATAGATAGGATCAACATATCTTACCTCTGGAAATGGGGATTCGACAAAGTATTTATTCTTCTTCAGAACCAGCTTCACTTTGCCGTAATTAGCAGTTGAATTATGAATAAAGTCAATCATTTCTTTAGGAAGCTTGGTCTTTGACAATTTATTCAAGACAGAAATGATGGTTTCTGTCTCAAGTCCCACTGACACTGCTGCATATAAAGAATGTGGAGTCAAGTTGTACTCGTGCATTGACTCTGGCCTGTAGAACAACAAGCATATCAAATCATATTCCATAATATTGAAATGCAGATAACAACAATTAAAAAAAGCAAACGACTAATGGAAAAGCAAATATATATAGTCTTATTTCTCCATTAAAATGGTAGGCCGTGAAATGCCTGCTTTGTCTTCTAACATATACATTACTGTCAATTCCATATAATCCAGCAGAACTAGGTCAAGTGTAATGTGGTCCGTAGATGTACAGACCAAGACCGTAAGTATCTCTGATGTATCATTCTACTGGTGATCACAACTCAGTCAAATTAGACTCCGACCAGTTAGAAACAAATCATTCGGAGATGTACAGGACTCACAAACAATAGATGAACATTCAACAAAAAAACAAGATGACTAAAAGAGAACACTAGTGCAGTTTATCTCTGAGTTAATCATAGTACTTCGGGTATACTTACTAATAAGGGAGCATCTTTAGTTGTCAACGATTGATAACCACAAAAATGAAAAAATAGATGCACATGGAACCACACTGCAATAAAATTATACCTGCAAACTGGTTCGGCAATCGCAATGAGGAAATCATACGCCTGTTTATATAATGAAGAGAAAGTTTCGAGAAAAATTCGACCATCGGCACAAGCCCATAAGGGCCGATTCATGTGATCAGGTTTGAGTTCCAATTTCGAGAAATCCCTCTTTTTTCCTTCGCCTTCAATATAAATCAAGCAAGTCAGTAATTACTACTTCAAAAAGAAAAGAAAAAGAAAAAGAAAAAAAAAATCAGGGGAAATTTATCGGTGCAATTCAATTGAAGAACTGTACCATCACGAGGATCATCATCCACATTTTCTCCGAAGTGAGAACTATAGTCTTCTGCAGCAGAAGCCCTATGCTCATCCTTTGAATCAAGAAATTAAAACCATAAATTTTCAGTCACGATTATAAAAGTGTGTAGAAAAATATATGCATCGACGAATCCTAAGAACCTTTGAGAACTTTATTTTTTTGCTGGGACGATTTTTGTCACCTGAAAGTCGAAATGAAGAATTCAATCAAATTGTGCGTCTATAGGTTCGAATTATCCACCAAAATCTCGACATTACATTACTGTAAGCGAGCGCGAGGAGTTCTCCACTCGCATCATATGCATAAATTCAATTAGATTTGCAAAAGATATTAATGATTGCTATGAAATACCGTTTCCCATATGTGTTCTTCAGCGTGCTTCGTGGATTGCTTGCAAAAATTATGTGTTAATGGTGGTTATATAGTTATATATATGTGTGGGTGGGGGGGGGGAGTCGGCGAGGATGAGTGATTCGATGTTTTTTTTACTACTTTCGGGTTTGGTCTAGAACTGTCAAATTTAGCTCGAAAAAGCTCGGCCCGATGGGTAGTCTCGGCCTACTCGTAGTTTGGGCGAGCTTGGGCTATAAAATTCTAGGCCTGTTGAAATTTTGGGCCGGCCCGACCCGACCCAAGACGCTCAAAAGCCCGATAGACTCGGGCACCTGGTCGGCCCGATAAATTTTACACTATAATTTTCTCATGGGTCAGGTTTGGGCATTGATTTTTGCGACCCGATAGAATTTTGGGCCGGCTTAACCCGACCCGATTTTTGTCTCAAGCCCGATGGGCTCGGGCTCGGGCTCGGGCTCGGGCCAGCCCGACCCGAGCATTTGATAGCTCTAGTTTCGTCCCACTTTAGCCCATGGTTGTGTTTGATTCATCTATTTTCTTAGTATGGAAAGGGAAACAATTAATGAATTATATTACTTTTGTTTGGTTTAAATAATACTAGTATTATCAATTTCTCTTACTTGGGGTAACTCAATCTACCCAGCATATTGTTACCCCTCAAGAAGGAGGGGAAACAAGGAGAAAGAGAATCCCCTTATAAGTGACTATCTTTCTACTATTGAATCAAACACTCAAAAGTCTAGAGGTATTCATTTTTTATTTTCAAAAGTCTTTAAAAATTTGAGGGTATTCATTTCGGATTTTTAAAAGTCTTTAAAAATCTTAAGGTATTCAACACGAATTTTAAAAAGTCTTAAAAAATCTTTAAGTATTCAACAATCTATGTATTTTAGTAGTCCATGGATTTTATATGATTCTCTTTCAAAAATACAAATAAAGTTCACTCTCCAAAATCCGTTGGAACAAGCAGAGATTTTAAAGTATTCTTTCAAAGAACCCTGGTAAAAAAATAATGATAATAAAAAGAAAAAAAAAAAAAAAGAACCTTGCGTTCTTCTTAAAAATCTTTTGTTGCCTTTTGTTTTGAATTTTGTATATGGATCGGTTGAAGCTATTAATTTGATGTTGTATTTACTCTTTCTATTTCTTCTATTTTGTTTATTGTTGCTGCTCTTGTGGGGTTAGAAGTAAAGCATCACGTGCATCTCGTTGAGTGCGAAGAAACATTTGGAAGAGGCGGTGGTGCTGGGGTGTAGGTTGCCGGAAAAAATGGTTTAAAACAATAGGGGAGAGAGAGAATTACATAGGAGAGGGTTAGGGTGGGGTGGCCGATGGAGGTAAGAGAATGAGGGAAAAAAAAAGAGAGAGACAGAAGCACGGTAACATAAGAAGGAAATAAGAGAGAGTGAGGGTAGGGATGGGGACGTGAGTCGGTGTAGGTTTTTTTTTATTTTTTCCTTTCTTTTTTCTTTTCTTTTCTTTTCTTTTCATTTTTTTTTTATATTTTTTATTAATATTTTATTATGACAATTTTGTCTTATTATATTGAAAATGGTTAGAATTTATATATATATTTTTAAGTTTGTGGATACAATTTATTTATTGTTAAGATAAGCAGCTGTTTTGACATATTATCACTATTTTTTATTGTGTTTATATTATTGCATTGCTAATGTTATGTAGGAAATGAGGGCGAGGTAAAATGGTGATGGAAATGAAGATGGTGAGATGAATATGAGAGTAATAATGTGAATAGTAAAGTATCTTTTTTTTGGAAATAATATTTTTTTTGTATTTTTTTCTCTACAATTTGGATAACTTTTTTGTATTTGAATCAATAGTTCGATCGCCAGAGTCTATGGAAATCTATATAAATCAATAAAAAAAAGTGTAGTACATAATCATGTCAAGTCTATGAAAATCCATATAAATCAATAAAAAGAAATCAGCCAAACTCTACATGGAGTCTACGAATTATCTAAAAAGTCAATCAAACTCTGCATGGAGTCTATGGATTTTCTAAATCTACAAACTTTTTAAAATCAAAAAAATCTAACATAATCTCATTTGAGTTGGATTTTTTTAGACTTTCAAAGTCTGGGGGTATTCAATTTGGATTTTCAAAAGTCTTTAAAAATCCTGAGGTATTCAATACGGATTTTAAAAAGTCTTAAAAAATCTTTAGGTATTCAACAATCTATGGATTTTAATACTCCATAGATTTTATTTGATTCTCCTTAAAAAATATAAAGAGATTCCACTCTCCAAAATCCCTCATAACACCAAGAGATTTCTATGTATTCTCTAAATGAACTCTGAAGGAAGAAAGGTCGGAAGAAAAGAAAACCTTCAATTCGTTCTTCTTCTAACAAAAGGTAGTAGTACTACCCAAATCTTTTGCTGCTCTTCTATTTGTGTATGGTTGAGATTTTTAAATCACAATTTTTCGCCGTCATCATCTGATCTTCACACTAGTGGACATGAAAGCCCATATTTGTTAATATATTTTGTCACACCATTAGAAATCAAATCTTCTTCATACCCGTTGCTTAAAAGTGGACAGATAATCTCCTTCACTACCACCGTTTGAGGTCGCGGCTGAGGAGTAAATCGCGAATCATCGTCGGCTGTGAGTGTCGACGACGCGTGGGGAATTTGAGGGCCATTTTTCTGGTGCCCTCTTTATCATTTTCTAAAATCGACAGAGAATGCAATTTTTTTTCTCTTTTTAATTTTTATAATGTTAAACTAAAAGAAAAAAAAATCAAATTTTAAATATTTGATATGGATTATTATCGATTGTAAACTCTGTGTATTAATTAGTTAATGGAAAAAGAAAAAAAATTAAATATAATGTATTTAATCTGTTAAATAAGGATCTCATAGAATCAAACTTGAATGTATAAGGACTTATTAAAACGAAAATATTGTCATTTTTTCTAAATAATTTAGATAATATTTTTTTAATATATACAAGTGTGTTCCATATACATTTTGCATCAATAGTTCCGGTGCCGGAGTCTATAAAAATTCATGTAAATTAATAAATAAAAAAGTGTATTCCACAATCATGTTAAGTCTATAGAAATCCATATAAATCAATAAAAGAAGTCAGCCAAACTTTGCATGGAGTCTATGGATTTTCTAAATCCATGGACTTTTTAAAATTCAAAAAAATCCAGCAAAATCCAGTAAAAAAAATCAAGGACGGAGGAAGTACTACTTTTTAGAAAAATTGAATGTACGGAGTACTAAGTCATATTGTTATTGGCGCGTGTAGTACTTATATTGTTATCTAGCAAAATTTAATTTTTCTTATACTTTGTATTAACACTTCTTGCATGCAAAAATTTACTCACTCTGTTCAACTTTAGTAGTCCCCTTTTATTATTTTAAACTTCACATATATTCAATTTAAGGGACTATTGAAGTGGGACATAGAGAGTGTATATTTATAGACCGTGCATCGCACGAATACAATACTAATTCAATTAAAGGGAATTGATGTCGCTCAAACTTGAAAGACAATCTTGAATTAGCTGGAGTAAAAAATATTTTTGGAAGCAATACTTTTTTATCATCATTTTGTCCTTTAAGGGTTGACGAAAGTATTGCTCTTTCTTGTAGATAAATCGAGTATGCATTATCACTACATGTTATAATATTGCATTTTTCTTAAGTATAATATTATACCAAGATATAATATAAAGGACTGCTCGGTTTTATATCCGCCACGTGACCGAATTTTTTATACATTAAAGTAAACGGATTATAAAGTGATAAACAAATGTTTATACTCTTTCATATCTCATTTTACTTTAAAGTAAACAAAACTTAAATCTAGAAATTACATACTTTCATAAACTCATATTTGGTGACCGGATTTTTCATATATCAAAATAATTAATACTCCTTTATATCTTATTTTATGTCCTTTTACTTTAAAAACAGAACCTAAGTTTATAAATTATTGAATTTTTTATATATCAAAATAAACTAATTATAAAATGGTTATACTCGTTTATATATTCTTTCATTTTAGGGTGTGTTCTCTTTGATGGAAAATTAAAAGAGAAAAAAGAGAACAATCACCATTTAAATTTCTCCTTATTTCTCACCTCTTTATCTATGATGAAGAATTTTACTCTTTCTTCAATGGAAAATATTATCCCACCGACATGGAGTGAGAAAGAAGGGGAAAAAAGAGTAGAGGTGAAAAATAAGGAAAAATTTAAAAGGTAATTGTTCTTTTTTTTCTTCATTTTCTCATGATAATTTTTCATCAAAGAGAACACACATTTTAAATTAAAAGTAACCTAAAATAGAAATTACATATCTGCTAATCCACGAAACAACTCGGACAGAGCCCGGTTCATTTCATTACCAGCGGGTCCAACACTCCAACCCACCACTCTGGAATTCTTCAATTCCCATTTCGTACTTTGGTTGGCTTTCGATCGCCATCTCTCTCCCTCTCTCCTCCACTATTACTATTTCTGTCTTCACCGCCGGAAGCAGAGGTTGGCTAACTCGTCGAGATGAGCGGTCACGACTCCAAGTATTTCTCCACTACCAAAAAGGGTGAAATTCCCGAGCTCAAAGAAGAGCTCAATTCCCAGTACAAGGTTATCATCCGTTTAATTTTCATCCGAATCCAAGTGCAGCTTCGTGCTAATTGATTACTACCTGTCTTCGATTTCCTGTAATTCTAATTGCTAGAATTTTAGTACTCTTGTGCGTTGATCTGCGACATCTACCCAGCGATGGATCTGTCATTTGGTAGTATGAAGATATTTCCGTGGATTTAGTGCCGAAAGAGTTAGATCTAGTTGCTCTTCCGTCTGATTTGCGATTCATACCGTTAATCGGTATTTTGTTTACGGTGTCTGATCTGTGTGATTATGGGCGTCATTTGCTTGAGAGAATCATGTCTCGCACTTTATTGATTTGTGTTGCTGTTGAACTGAATATATTAGGATTTTTGCTTTCTGATGTGTAATTCCATTGTACATTTTGAATGCCAAGCTTTCTGTGAGTTTTTGGCTCCGTTGACGCAGAAGGTTGACATTTTATTGTTTAACTCATGATGCAGGATAAGAGAAAAGATGCTGTTAAGAAAGTGATTGCCGCAATGACAGTGGGAAAGGATGTTTCCTCACTCTTTACAGATGTTGTGAATTGTATGCAAACAGAAAATTTGGAGCTAAAAAAGCTTGTGTATTTGTATCTCATCAACTACGCCAAGAGCCAGCCTGATCTTGCTATTCTCGCTGTAAATACATTTGTGAAGGTAAAATTCAATAGTGAGGAGTGAGGTTTAATTTCTTTAATGTTTTTGCCCCCAGAATTGCTGCAGCTCTCTTAGTTAGTTTCTGGTCTTGTCACTTCTAGAGCTGTTACAGAACACTAGGAGTTAGTACCTTGTAGGCCAAAACCCAAAGAAATAATCCTTTTTTTTAAGGTTCAAAGTGGTTTCTTTTGTCTTGATATGGGATGTTGTTTGAGGACTAGAGTGTGAAGTTTCTTACTTGGGACTGCCTGAAAATTAGATATTTTAAAGTAAGCTCTTTCGTGAGGGCAACTTCGAGAGGGGAGACTGCTTTAAGCACTCTAGAAAAGGGACAAGATCTTCTGAAACCTAGTAGATAATGTGGCAGATTTCTTGGTGGTTATGCACATTGCCATGGAACTGTAACAGAAGAAATAGAAATTGCAATTAAATGGAAGTATAAGAAAATGGTACTTTTAGAAACTGACTCTTGTTGTGGTCTCGTAATTACCAAGAGGGGGGAAGGGGACATTTCCATTAGTATTGAAGTTCCATCCGGCAGTTGATTTTTTTATAGTTTAGCCTAGTAGTCCTGTTTATTTAACATCAAACCTGTGAATGTATTATGTACTCTATATGAAGTAGGATGGATAGAAATATTGCTTTGTTCACAACCAGTTATAGTAGCTAGTTTTATGAGAATCCTGTGAACCGTGACCTACACATATCATTAGAAATGATAAATATTGTTCATCAATTATTGAGCCTGCCTTCTATAATATCTTAATATATTTTTTTGCTGGGCTTTTAAACCAAGGGCATTATGTGAGTCGGGCTTTTACTGTTTACTTTTTCTAAGCAAACGATTGATGAGTTGGACCACAAGAAAATGAGGCATGCCCTATGCTAGGTGTACTTTGTTGAAAATCATGGGCATAGACTATTGAGAGAAAACTGACTTGATTTCAACTTTTGAGTTGGCTGCAATGAGGGTGAGTAGGTCATTATATATTCTAGTTGAAATCCCACTCCAGACAATGCAATCATATGCATAACTTTATTTTAAAATCAAGTGGTCATGATTGTTGCACGATCCTTCTTGGCAGGCCATGTTTCTGTGTTCTTGAGTCTTATTTTCTGCCATTTGATTTAATTTGATGTGCATCGATGGCGTTTTAGTTTACTTTTATCTATGTAGGTTTCTTAATGTCTATGTTGCAAAAATCACCAAGCATCAGTTGGGCAGTCTACTGGTGTCTAGCATCAGATGGGATTGTAAAAGCCCATATTCTCCATCTACTGCTACTACTATTATTTATGTTTTAAGCTACATTCATATCTACAGTACAAAGTTTCTTGAATTAAATTCATAAGAACAATTTCAAGGTTCCATAATCGCCCTCAAGTAGAAAGATCAAAAGGTCTTACCGTCTTAGTTGATAATATTTTTATGAAACAAAAATAAAAATTCCACCTGGGCACTGCTAAAGGTTACCATATGGCCTTGGTGGGATGGTGCCTAACAAGGTCAGTTAGGCTAGAGGCGGGCACCTGACCCTTGATTAGTGCCTAAGGGCTGTGTAAGCTGATTTTGTAAGTTGTAACTGTATGTAAGGCCTTTGTGAATAAAATCTGGCTCATTTTTTCTGTTAGCTTGTGGTGTGCTGATAATCCTTTGATCAGATGATTTTGTTTCTCCTGGTATTAATTTCTTACTTGTACATCCTTAGTTTTTCTTGGTGTTAGTCACAAAACATACAGTGAAACTTGCATATCAAGCAAAATGCACACTATCAATGTTATAATAGATGACAACAACTTGCATGCTGTTTCATGTCCACTCACTTTTATTGTCCGTCACAATCATATAAAATTCCTAATTGTTAGCCATGGTACCCGAGAAGAGCTGTAAATATGAAGAATTTGAATTACAACCAATGAGATCTCAACTTAATAAATGTGGATAATCTGCTTTTCTAGTGTTTCTGTTGAATACCTTTGCTTAGCCATCATAATCACCTAAAATTGACCCATCATTACTATGAGTTTTATTGTATATTATAGGCACAAGATAGACCGAATATATGATTTTTTCAAGTAGATGTGGCTGAATAATATATATCTTTTGATGATTGGAGCTACCTCTTTTATATGAAACTACTTGATATTACAAAATAATCCGAAGTACATCAAGGAGATAAGATGTTCGTCAGATTTTTCAGCATAACTGTATCATGTGTGCTAGTTATGTGTAAACCAGCCCTTCGTCAATTTGTACCGTAAATGTTATTATTCAATTGCCAAAGCGGCTCTTTTATTTTGTAGCAATTGAAAAGTGGCTGTATTAAAGGCTAATATTTGAAGTGTATATGTCCATCCAGGATTCACAGGACCCAAATCCTCTGATACGTGCTTTAGCTGTCAGGACAATGGGATGCATTCGTGTTGATAAAATCACAGAGTATCTATGTGATCCTTTGCAGAGGTGCCTTAAGGTAAGATTACATTCCTATCATCTGCCTTATTTTGTAACTAAGAGTACTCATGTTTTGAGTTGTTCTATTCTGAAACAATGTGTCAAAAATTTAGTATGGGAGTTTAACTGTGATCGGTGAACAAAGTATTTGAATCTTTTCTTCTATTTTTACTTCATAACAGGATGATGACCCATATGTGAGGAAGACAGCAGCTATATGTGTTGCTAAGCTTTATGACATTAATGCTGAGTTAGTGGAGGATAGAGGTTTCCTGGATGCTCTTAAAGATTTAATATCAGACAACAACCCAATGGTTGTTGCAAATGCTGTTGCTTCACTTGCAGAGATTCAAGAGCATAGCAACAAACCTATCTTTGAGATTACCAGCCACACGCTTTCAAAGCTTCTCACTGCTCTAAATGAATGCACAGAGTATGATATGATGCCAAATATGTACTTATTGCATTTACATGAAGGATAAACTTGTCTGAGCACTGCATAAATGACCAGTACTCATGCAGGCTTAGATATATGTTAACCTGATTTAATAAGACCTAATATGGAGATGTTAATTGACTCAAATTGTATGTGTGAATGCGTTGCATATCTATGATTCCCTCAAACACCCTTAATCAGATGCGATATTTTTCAATGTCCACCCTTTTCTTTTGCAGTTTAGATTTTGGGCTGAATCTAATAATCTACGTGTCATTAGATGTATGATACATTGTAGATTTGATTAATATTATCATATGGGATCTGGTAGATAATTGGCTCCAAACTACTCATTGTATCTGATGGAGCTATCTTGTTATCATGCTATGGTGCAGGATGCTTTCTAACGTTGATGTGATCTACTTTTTATTTTTATTTTAAAAAAAAATCGTTTGGTTTGTATCTAGTTTTTGTCAAAAGACTCCCATGTTTGGGATTGCTTAAATTTTCATTTTGTCTGTTGACAACTTTAGGTGGGGCCAAGTTTTCATTTTGGATGCTCTTTCCAAGTATAAAGCAGTGGATGCTCGTGAAGCTGAAAATATAGTGGAGCGAGTTACACCTCGATTACAGCATGCAAATTGTGCTGTTGTTCTTTCAGCTGTCAAGGTTATATATCTCTGCCCTTATATTTTCTTTCACCGGGTATAACGAGTCAATGACCAGTGAGTCTGTGCAAGGGAAACCTTCTTTTCATTGCACCACCAAACTCATGCAATAAGTGAGTCTAACATGTGTTTCTCTTAGGACCGAGTTATGGCGTGATTGCAGCATGGAATTTTTGCTTATGTTCTTTTAGCTATTATATTTCTCTGCATCACATCGTCTTTTACCGATTATAATGGCCAGTGAACCTTCCTACCTTATTAAGCAATGGAAGCTAGTTCTTTTTCATTGCACCTGGAACTTCTAGAATACAAGAGTCTCTAAGAAGTGCTTTCTTCCCCTCACATTCTTTATCTTGTTTACTGTTGATATTCCCGATTCATATAATATGAAGTAGTTATTTATTCTTTGTATATTATAATTGACCTTTCTGACTATACAATAATTGCAGATGATTCTTTTGCAAATGGAACTTATTACCAGCACAGATGTTGTCAGAAACCTTTGCAAGAAAATGGCCCCACCTCTTGTGACATTGCTTTCTGCTGAACCAGAGATTCAGTATGTTGCATTGCGAAACATAAACCTCATCGTGCAAAAGCGTCCCACCATTCTTGCCCATGAAATCAAGGTAATTGAGCTGACATTTCCACGTGTGCAAAGTTATACTCTTTTTCTGAATTGATAATTCCATCATCAAAGCAAACTCACAGCTACTTTCTTTGCCATAAAGGTGTTCTTTTGCAAATACAATGATCCAATTTATGTGAAGATGGAAAAGTTGGAAATCATGATAAAGCTTGCTTCAGACAGGAATATTGATCAAGTAAGTTGATTTTTGTTCTAGCGAGTCACACCATACTCTCATAACTCATTGCACAAAAAATGTTGAAAGTGCAATGACAAGTAGAATTGTTCAGCCTTTTTTTCTCCTCCACAGGAGTTCCTGTTTAATCTGACATAATTGTCTTTTCATCTACATTTCAGGTCCTATTAGAGTTCAAAGAATATGCTACAGAAGTAGATGTAGATTTTGTCAGAAAAGCTGTCCGTGCTATTGGTCGATGCGCCATCAAGTTAGAGAGAGCAGCTGAGCGGTGTATTAGTGTGTTACTTGAGTTGATCAAGATCAAAGTAAATTATGTTGTTCAAGAAGCTATAATTGTGATTAAAGATATATTTAGGAGATATCCAAACACGTACGTCACAACATTTTTCGTATCTTGTTATCAATATGCTTTGTCATGGAGTAACTCTTGTAGTTTCAAACTCAAACAATCTTGTTTCCTTCAGCTACGAGTCCATAATTGCTACACTTTGTGAGAGTTTAGACACCTTGGATGAGCCAGAGGCAAAGGTACTAAACAGGACATGGGCCTTTTAGCATCGCTTCTGAATGTTTTCTTCAAACCGTTGAGCCTCAATATCTCATGTCTTATCTGTACAGGCATCAATGATCTGGATAATTGGTGAATATGCTGAGAGAATTGATAATGCTGATGAGCTCTTGGAAAGCTTTTTGGAGACTTTCCCAGAAGAACCTCCACAAGTCCAATTGCAGTTGCTAACAGCAACAGTTAAACTTTTCCTTAAGAAGCCAACTGAAGGCCCACAGCAGATGATACAGGTGTATATCGTAGATCCCTATATTATGTATACCTCAAACCGTAGTTATAGTTATTGGCTAATTCTTTAGGTCTCTGATAATCTGGATCAAATGTCACCATTTGAGCATAAAACTAATAAAGCTTCTCTCTTTTCCAATGTAAAGATATGTTTTCGAACGTGAAAAGATTTTGGCCTAGAGCAAGGAAGAAATTTATTTGCTGTAGTTTTCTTCTCAAGAAGCTTGTTTGATACTAGACTAATGCTATATATTCATTAATAGGTTGTTCTGAATAATGCAACTGTTGAGACTGATAACCCAGATCTCAGAGATCGTGCATACATATATTGGCGACTCCTCTCGACTGATCCTGAGGTATGCTAGTGGTTCTCTAGTTCTAAACTAGCTTCTCCTTTAATGCCACATGATTCGATCTTGTACTCTTTGGTTGAAAAATGAAGTTTTCATATTAAAATGTCGCATCTTAATTTTTAGTTTGTACACGCTAGTGATCTGGAGATTAAATAATACTCCCTCCGTCCATGAATTTATTGCCTACAAAGGGACAGCACGGGTTTTAAGGTATTATTTGGTTGTAATGTGAGTGTACTAGGGGTCCCACTTTAAAGTATAGTTTTAAATTGTTAATTGTAGAATGAATGGGTTAGGTTGTCACATGGGTGAGCCCAACAAGGCTATATGTAAATAACTGGATGAGTGGGGCTAAATGTTTAATGAATTTGTGGGTATGGGCATAAATGGAATAGGCAAAGAGATGGTGGACGGACTAAAATGGCACGTAGGCGAAGAATGGTGGACGGAGAGAGTACAATATTAAAAATTTGGTTAACATATGCACCTGTGATATAATGGAATGAGTTTTGAGTAGGGAGGACTGCACAAAGAATTATACCCGTATGACAATTTGTGGCTCTCATTCATCGGAACATTATTTCACTTCTTTCTGTGTATGTCCAGTTCCTGAAATTCTTGTTTAGATGTGGTGTAACCTTTAATATACTATTGTTTACTTGGGTGGACCCTAGGGTGCCTGCTAAGGTAAAATATTTTGGTGCCAATGTATGCTATGTCAGATTATTTTGCTTGTTTCTTGACATAGAAATGGCTTCATCTCTTTTTTTGTATTGCCACTCTCTAGTTCTTGATTATCCGTATCTTTTAATTAGATCTGGATTTATGCACGGGGTAGAGTTTTTTAGTGCAAAATCAGTGAGGTGAAGTAAAGTTTTGTTTGACTTTTCAGGCAGCAAAGGATGTTGTTTTAGCTGAAAAACCTGTGATCAGCGACGACTCGAATCAACTCGACCCTTCTCTACTGGATGAGCTTCTTGCCAACATTGCTACATTGTCCTCAGTCTACCACAAACCCCCTGATGCATTCGTGACTCGCGTAAAAACTGTTCAGAAAACAGAGGAAGAGGAGTACCCTGATGGTGAAGGAGGCTATTCTGAGACTTCTTCTCATGCACCTGCTCTAGGTACATCATCACCAGCCACCACAAGTAACGTGCAATCCTCTGCTGCAAGATCACAGGTTGCTGCTCCTGCACCCGTGCCTGATTTACTCGACCTGATGGGCATGGATAATAGCAGTGCCATTGTAGCAGCAGATCCCATAACCCCATCTGGGTATGTTTACTACTATATTTCAGTCATTCTGTTTTTGTTAGAGTTCTTGTTTCATGGGATCATACCTTTCCTTGTAGACCCCCCTTGCCAGTTGTTTTACCAGCAGCTACCAGTCAAGGCCTACAAATAAATGCTCAGCTGATAAGAAGAGATGGCCAGTTATTCTACAGCATGTTACTCGAGAACAATTCTCAGGTTGCACTTGATGGGTTTATGATTCAGTTCAACAAGAACACATTTGGCCTCGCAGCAGGCGGGCCTCTCCAGGTAAATTTGTAATTAGTTCATGTATTTTGTACTTGTATATTAGATCTCTGCTATATTGTTTACGAGCTGATATCTCATTTCAATCAGGTTCCACTATTGCAACCCGGGACATCTGCAAGCACTCTTTTGCCTATGGTTTTGTTCCAGAATATATCTCCTGGTCCACCAAGTTCACTTCTGCAGGTTGCTGTGAAAAATAATCAGCAACCCGTGTGGTACTTCAATGACAAGATTCCATTGTCTGTATTATTTGCAGAAGATGGAAGAATGGAGCGATCCTCATTTCTTGAGGTAAGAGTATTCTGAATCTGTCTAAAGTATTTCATTTGTTGATATTCTGTTAGTCGAGCTACTTGCAGTAACTTATTGTGTAACCGAATTACTCAGACATGGAAATCTTTACCGGATTCAAACGAAATCTCCAAGGACTTCCCTACAGTTGTGCTGAGTAGTGTTGAAGCGACTTTAGATAAGCTGGCCGCTTCAAACTTGTTCTTCATTGCGAAGCGAAAGCATTCAAATCAGGATGTGTTGTATCTCTCAGCCAAGATTCCTCGAGGAATCCCTTTCCTGATTGAAGTTACAGCAGCCATTGGAGTCCCTGGCCTCAAATGTGCAATAAAAACTACGGGGCCTGAAATGGCTCCTCTCTTCTTTGAAGCGATTGAGAGCCTCCTCAAGAGTTAGCAGGTTCACCGATTTATCTTGATTCCTTGGGGATCTGTTGCAGTCTTCTTTTTGAATATAGGTTTTGTTTATTTTTATAAATTTTCATCTCTGAGATTGAAGTACTTTTCTTTGGTTATCTACTGTAAGTTTCCTATCTATGTACCAAGAGTGTTTGATTCTTGCATTTTAGATTTCTGTATGCATAGATTGTAGGGCTCTCAGATTTTATTTGATTTTTATTATTCTGTATGATAATACTATTTTTGTTCTTTAAATATTGAGTTGAATCATGAATGTTTATGCAAATGCGCCTATGCTTGAATGTGACTACGACTAATTTGGTCCTGTACCTTCATTTTTTATCCCCTTGGAATTGATCTGAGAGTATTTTATTTGAATTTGAATGGAACCACTGCTCTGGACTAATTTGAGTGCAAATAAAATATGATAACACGATTAATCTGTACTTATATATACTAGTTTTGAGGTTGCGAGATGCGCGAATTTACATATTATAAATATCTGAAGACTTAAAAATATTCTGAGTTTTGAAAATTATATTGTTGGGAACTCCTGCAGTTTGATTTTGATGATATTTTTCGAAACCACACTTAGCCTTATTCTTTCATTTCTAGTTAGGATTGATAAGTGCGACCTGCTCTGTTTTCATAAATCATCTCCTTAGTCCTTGTACAGATTGAATCATTGTAAAGAACAGTTCGTGTTTAACGACCTGATCTATAACCTTCAACCTGCTCTTATTATTTTCTAGTCAACCTGTAGTAGAAGTTCAGCTAACCTGCTCTGAAGATTTTAAGATCGCTGGAGTTCTACAGATCGAATGTCAAGCAGATTTGCCTTCACGAGTCTGAACGACCTGTCCTCTGGTACCTGTTTGCCAGCTAGGACGAAATCTCCCAACGGCTAGAAGTGAGTCAGCAGTACGGCCTCTCTGCCATCACTAACAACTCCAACGGCTAGATTTCAAATCTTAGCCTATAAAAATACTTCAAGCCTCTCCAGAATCAAGCACGGGAAATTGAATACTCAAGCCAAAACTCTGCATAAATCTTTGAAGCTCAACACATCACTTAACACTTGAATCAAGAAGATTTCCCAAGTGTTAAGATATTCAGATTTCTGATTCTGGATTGTCTATTCTTAAGCGTTCACTGCTGCTTAAGAACATCTTAGATTTCTTCCTATTAAAGTCTCTCAAAGTCTGTAATTGTGAAGAAGTTTAGAAAGCTGATTCTCAAATTGTTAAGTCTAAATTAGCTTAGCAAGTTCTGAATAGCTAGTGAATGTCAAGTTTGTAATCTCTATTCTAGAGAAGTTTGTAAGGGTCACGACCCAGATTTCGTGTTCAGTTTTTCGTCAAGTTCGACGAAAACTGAAGCTGATTCTCAGTCAGCCTAAACAAGAAGAGAAGCAAGGAATTTCAGCTACGACGGTAGCTGACGTGGACGTAGGGAAGGTTATCCCGAACCACGATAAAATCGACTATCTCTATCTCTACTTCATTTACTTCAGTTGATTCGTTACTTGTTCTCTAACTTGCATTCATAAGCATTCACAACATTCACCCTTCATATAACTTTGTGACCTGCTGTGTTTTAAAAGGTAAAGTTTTGTTTTTCTAAAAAGAGTAGCCCACTCCACTCACCAACTTCCGCATTGCATTGCCAACTTGTTGACTTAAGTGAACCTGTTCTGAACTGAACCTTCTCTTAATTAACAGATCGTCACTCTCTGATCTCTGTTGACCTTACAAGTCAATCAATTAGTAGATTTGTTTTGAAAGTCAAAACTGTTGGCAATTGGTGTATTCCCCCCCCCCCCAATACACCAAATTACTCTTTCTGGGACTAACAAGTGGTATCAGAGCGGTGGTTCTTTTGACCATCGCCTCTGCATACTGAAAACTTTTCAAAAAGTTTTGGTCAAATTGAACTAGATCCGAGAAATTTTTTCCATTCATTCTTTTACTACCTGTCATCATGGAAACATCTCTTCTTAGAGTCTGCGAGGACTTTTCCATCCAGGGATATGAAGACTGGAGCTTCAGGATCAAAATGTGCCTTGAAGCTCATCATGTGCTGATGTGGGATGTCATTAAAAATGGACCCACACCAATCTACATTCCTCATGATACTACTGCCACATACAAATCTGAGTATGTACCAAAGTTGAAGGATCCTCGATCCTATACTGCTGAGGAAAGAAAGGAAGCTGGCCTTGACAGTTTCGCAAAAGGCCTGATCTCTAGTACGGTGAAAGGAGTTCCTCTTGCCAAGATTAGAAATCTCAAGACTGCTAAAGAAATGTGGGATATTTTGAAATCAATTAGTTAAGGGTCCGAAGAAATGCTTGAAAACAAATTGTCTATTGCATGCAACAAGCTTGATGATTTTAAGATGCTCCCTAAAGAAACAATAGATCAGATGAATAATCGCTTCATTGAGATCACTCTAGAGATTGCAGCCATCAGACCTAACAAATACTCTCAGCGCGAACTGAACCAAAAAGTGTTACGTGCCTTACCTGCAAGCTGGCATGTGTACACTACTTATCACCCAGGCCGACCTGATTTCAACGACCTACAAACTGATGATCTCTTTGATCTCCTTGTTGGAAATGAATATGAGATGATTCGTCTTCACGGATCAAATCAACCTACTGCAAGTTCAAGTAAACCAACAACAGAGAAGAAAGAAAGTGAAGATGCTTTCAAAGCTGAGATCTCATCTGCTGTTCAAACTGCCAAGTCAGATCAACCTACTGGGATAGAGCAACTGATTCAAGATTTTTCACTACTTGTTCATCGAAATGAAAGAATGGAGTCCAGAATGAACAAATTCAGAAAATTCTATAAAGACTCCAAGAGGAATTTCAGAAATCAGACTCCACCGCTAAACGACAAGAAAGGTCAAGGTAACACTAACTCTTCGAATGCAAATTCCACTAATACTCCATCTGGAGGTTGCTTTCAATGTGGTGAGACAGGTCATTACAAGACAGACTGTCCTGACCTGACACAAGAAGAGCGTGATACACTACAAGCAAAGAGGGATCGCAAACTGAAAGACAGAAGGGAAGCTCTACTTGCTGAAAAAGCATCCAAGAAAGAGCCTTCGTTCTCTGACACTTCATCAGAAGAAGATTACATCGCATATATGGACTCTGACAATGAAGAGTTCACTCTCGAATATGCATATCTCGCCGATGAAGTTGATGAGAATGACGATGAAGAAGAATGATGCATGGGTCTCGAAGATAAAATTGAGACACTCAAGGTAGACTCTCAATCCTCTTTTTCAATTATTTCTGACGATAAAAATGCAGGCGAAGATTCCTCTGAGATGTCGTCTTGGGAGGAATTCAATCAACAAATGTCTGACTATAAAAAGCTTGCAACCATGTTCAAAGAACTGGTGTTGGTCGGGAAAGAACTGGAGGAAGAAAACGAGAAATACAAATTGACACTGAAGGAACAGTTCGCACCATATGATGTAGTCAAAGAAAAGGAAGTAAAAACCCTAAAATCTCAACTTGATCAAGCTATCCTAAAGGAAGAGCATCTGAAGGAAATACTCACAAATAGAGATAAAGATATTCTTGATCTTTCCCATAAGCTGACCATTCTTCAACAAAAGATAGATTGCATGATCAAAGGAAAGGAGAAACTGGAGAAAATTCAATCAGTTCAAAGGAATCCAATCATCAAGACTGGACTTGGATTCACAGGCCATAAAAAGGAAAAGAATCAAGCTGATGACTGCCGGATCTTGTTTGTCAAAGCCCATGGCAAGCAGGAAGCAAAGCCAGTTCATCAATCATTACCTGACAAAAGAGTGGAACTGAAGAATCCCGCCAGACAACCTCAAGCTATACTGATCAAGGAACATAATGTCTCAACTTCAAAAAGTCAACTCTGAAAAGGACAAATAAGGTTGAACCTGTAAAAAGAAAGCCTGTGATGAAAAATATGAGTCAACCTGCACTCAAGCTGAAAAGGAAGCAACACGTCCGTCAAAGACAGACTCAATATGAGCAGTGGCACTTTTATCCAGATCATGGTTATCATGAACAGTGGAACCATGAGCCCTATTATAACCATCAACAAAATTATGCATCATATGGCTACCCCAACTTCTATCAGAATGCTCCACAGTTTGAATGTCCAGAACAGTGGTACAACTATAAGCAGTATGAACAACCTACGTATCAAGATTACTACTACTTGGGTCGCCAACCATTCCATCCTTCCGGATATTATGATGATCTATTCTTCTATGCAGATCAGTATCAACCTGCACCTTCAAACTTACAGGAAGAGGACAGAGAAGAAGAAGTCTCTCAAATCTGCAAAGGAACCTCAACCTACTAGCAAGGCACCCCAGTTCGTATGGGTTGCTAAATCTGTTTAATTGCAGGGTGGAAAGCACGAAATGAGGAAGGTAGCTGCAGGCGGACCTGTCTGGATCATCGACAGTGGATGCACCAAACACATGACCGGATTTAAACATCTCCTCTCTGATCTGATCGAACATGAAGCACCTGATGTCACCTTTGGAGGAAACAACAAAGGAAAGACAAAAGGTTACGGTAAAATTCTTGTTGGTAAAACATCAATTGATGATGTCACTTATGTAGAAGGCCTAAATCATAGCCTCTTCTCCGTAAGTCAATTATGTTCGAGTGGCAAAAGAGTCGAATTCACTGCTAACAAATGTTTGGTAAGAAACAAGGAAGGAGAATAAATTCTTCTTACTGGTGTTCTGCAGGATAATCTATATATAGTCAAATGGAACAGTGAACAGGAAACCTACCTTGTCTCCAAACCTGCAAATGAGCTGAGCTGGTTGTGGCACAAGAGACTAAGTCACCTGAATTTCAAGTCCATCACTCATCTTGCTCGCAACAAACTGGCTCGCGGAATACCAGATCAAGTATTTCACAGAGATCATGTTTGCGAAGCTTGCCAAGCAGGAAAGCAGACCAGGGCGTCCTTCCAATCTACTGCAGCTCAATCATCAACTCGAATTCTAGAACTTCTCCATCTGGATCTGTTCGGTCCAGTCACTCCTCGAAGCCTTAACGGTAGAAAATATACTCTCGTAGTCATAGATGATTTTTCTAGATTTACGTGGGTTATTTTCATGTACAAAAAGAAGGAGACCTTGGAGAAGCTGCCCGAGCTGATCACCAGATTGTGCAATGAGAAGAATTCAAATGTTCAGACCATTCGATATGATCGAGGAACTGAGTTCATCAACCAGGTGATATGATCATTCTGTTCACAAAAAGGAATTCTCTATCAAACTTCAGCAGCCCGTACACCTCAACAAAATGGTGTAGTAGAACGATGTAACAGATCACTCAAAGAAGCAGCTCGTACAATGTTAAATGAGACCAAACTTCCTAAGAAGTTTTGGGCCGAAGCCATCAACAGGGCCTGCTATACATAGTACAGATTCGTCGTCACAGTTCACCATGGGAAAACCCCCTTCGGAGTTTGGAGAAACAAATTGCCTAAACTTAAATATCTTAAAGCATTTGGTTGCTTGTGTTACATCCATAACAATGGGAAAACTCGATTAAAGAACTTTGATAGCAAAGCTGATCCCGGAATATTTTTAGGATATTCTGATACAAGCAACGCTTTCAGAGTTTTTAATAAGTCTACCATGACTTTGGAAGTAACACCTCATGTTGTTTTTGATGAATCTATCTGTGTGCACAGGGAAATCCCACTATCCAATCAATCTACAGATCAAACTACAGGTCAAGTAACAGGTCAGACCAGCTCACATGATTAATTTCTGGAAGAAATTTTAAGCTGGGGACCCAACGGATCTAGAAAAAGAGGAAACAGATTATGCTCAAATCAACTCTAACCCGAGCTCACAGGAAGGGGGAACCAGTTAACCTGAGCAATCACAACCTGTGTCTCCCAACCTGGATCCACAGTCTACTCCAAACCAGTCACCTGTCAGACAGACCTCAGATTAGCTTGTCACCAATCAACAGGCCAGTGTCGATCAAATAACAAAACAGCTCGAACAACTCAATCCATTCTCACCTCAACCCCATCCAGAGTTTGATGACACAGTAGATGAGCCCGAACCTATAATTTTCGAAGAAGAAATAGCTCGTCGAAGACGATGGGTTGATGTTCATCCTGAAGAGCTCATTGTTGGGAACCCAAATGAAGGCGTGAGGACAAGACGTTAGATTGGAGAAAGCTGCCTTCTAAGCTGTTACCTATCTTATGAAGAACCAACTTGCATAAATGAAGCTCTTGCAAATGCTGATTGGACCATTGCTATGCAAGAAGAGCTCAATGAATTTGAAAGAAACGAAGTCTGGAGTCTTGTAGATCGACCAAGTCATCAAGGCGTAATTGGAGTAAAATGGATTTTTAAGAACAAGAGAGATGGAACTGGAGAAGTTGTTCGAAACAAAGCTAGACTAGTGGCAAAAGGTTACTGTCAACAGGAAGGAATAGATTATGAAGAAACGTTTGCCCTTGTTGCCAGACTGGAAGCAATCAGACTATTCCTGGCCTATGCTGCTCACAACAAATTTACTGTCTATCAAATGGACGTCAAAAGTGCCTTTTTGAATGGTAGACTGAAAGAAGAAGTCTATGTGGAACAACCTCTTGATTTTGAAAAAGAAGATCATTCCAAAGTCTACAGATTGCACAAAGCAGTCTATCGCCTAAAGCAAGCTCCTCGAGCTTGGTATGAAACCTTGGCGAAATTCCTAATTGAATCAGGATTCAAAAGAGGAAAAGTCGACAAAACGCTGTTCTCAATCAAATGGAAAGACCATATCCTTTTAGTACAAGTTTATGTTGATGATATTATCTTTGGATCAAAATCACAGTTTTTGTGTGATAGATTTGGACAACTAATGCAAGATAAATATAAAATGTCCATGATGGGAGAAATGAATTTCTTTCTAGGATTGCAGGTCAAGCAGTCTAGTGAAGGGATATTCATCTGCCAAACAAAATATACACATGAAGTGATTGATAAGTTTGGGGTCAAAGATAACAAACCTGTCAAAATTCATATGCTTGCAAATGGGGACATTGATCCAGATGTTGATGGAAAACCAGCCAACATAACTCAGTACAGGGGAATCATTGGCTCTTTACTCTATTTAACTGCTAGTCGCATGATATCTCTTTTGCAGTAGGAGTGTGTGCTCGCTTTCAAGCTGCACCCAAAGAATCACACTTGGAAGCTGCCAAGAAAATTCTCTGCTACCTTAAGGGAACTCCTAACTACGGGTTATGGTACCCCTGTGATGATAACCTGGAATTAACAGGTTACTCCGATTCAGATTATGGTGGTTGCAAAATGGATCGAAAATCCACTTCAGGAACTTGTCAGTTTCTAGGCAGTAAACTGATTTCTTGGTTTTCCAAGAAGCAAACATCAGTAGCCACATCAACCACTGAAGCTGAATACATGGCCGCAGGAAGATGTTGTGCTCAGATCTTATGGTTAAAGCAACAACTTAAGGATTACAAAATCTCGGTTAACAAAGTTCTCATCTTCTGTGATAACACTAGCACAATCGCAATCACACTAAATCCAGTTCACTACACTAGATGCAAACATATTGATGTCAGGCATCATTTTATTTGTGATCATGTTGAAAAAGAAGATGTGGTGGTAGAAAAGATTCCTACCGCTATTCAACGTGCTAATATCCTAACAAAACCTTTGCAAGAGGAAAAGTTCAAAATGTTGTGTGGAAAGCTAGGAATGCTCAGTGCACCAATATCGGAATAGGTGTGATCTGATCTGACGCAAACAGGTCATGATTTACAGGTCATTGCCGATCTGATAAATTAGACTAGCCTGTAGTCACAACCTGTTCGGTCAACCTGCCCTTGAGAAACTGATCATAAATTCAGGGAGAATTCGGAGATTCTGTATCGATCTCTGAACATATCTTCTCCTATACGCTTTAAATTCAATGATTAATATTTATTGATCTATGTGTTTCTCTATTTAATTAACTTTCAATCTTTTCAAGGCTGATTGGAGTCTACTGACACAAAAGAGACATTCCATACGCTAGTCCACAACATGTCAAAGGATTTCCCGCCGAACGAGGAAGCATTTAATTCTGGAACAGAAAGGGCGCTTTTTATCTTGTGGTCACGGCGAGCGCGTGCTGCACAGACACTCACAACGGTTCAGGGACATAATCCTGACCCTTCGATCTTTTAAATCTCAACCGCCCACTTTCACATATATACAGACACGTCTTTCTTCTTTAACTTCATCGTCTCCAAAACTCCATTTTTTTTCAGTTTTTCAGAAAACCTTCAAAATCAAAACTTGTTTTCGAAAATCTGAAGCACATATCATTCCTTTTCAATTATTCTGTAAAATGGCAGGAGAGACATCAAGCTCCGGACATAAGCCATTATCTTCTGAAGATCAAATCGCAATTATTCAGGCGCATGTGAAGGCGGAACCCTACGCCATCTTTGAACATTTTAGGTTTTCCGGTCTTGAACCGCTATTCGCCACCGTGAAAGCATGTTCCGGCTTCCACAAAATCATATCGGCAAAACCGCTTGTTTTTCTCCCCAAGCAAATCGCAAACTTCTTCTATAATTGGGAGAAAAATTCACGTTTGGATCAAATCTCCGTTCATTTGTCTACTCCCTCCGGTGGCGGTCCGGTAAATGTACTTGAACTTATTCTTCTCACCTTCAATTTGGAGGACAAGGGGTCCATTGCAAAATTGGACGTTATTACCCTTAAGGACAGACAACACATTTTTAGGGAAATTACAATGGGTGAACCTGCATATACGCCCAAAGCCTTCCCTCGACAGCTTCTCAAGCCCCAGTACAGAATCCTCTGTGATTATGTTTCAAAAGTTTTTCTTTCTCATCAGGTGATACGAACTTCGTCGAGCAAGAGATGCCGACGCAGATACGTAGCCCAGAATCGGAAGCCGTAGAAGTAAGAAAAATAACACTACAAATCGAAAGATAAGATGGACCACTAACACCTTTGAGATCGAACCCTCTAAATGATATAAGCCAGATTTAATCTCCCTATACCCCAAAGAGATAGTTGCCTCAACAACGCTAGTCAACTCCATTGATCTAATCGAATGCAGTTAAAATAAATAAACTAAAAATAAAAGATAGGATGGATATCCCAATATACCTACGATCGAACCCTCTAAATGATATATGCCAGAATTAATCTCCCTATACCCCAAAGAGACAGTTGCCGTAGTCACACGGGGACGATGAATGACACACAACGAGGGATGATTGACTCGTTGATTCGCCGGATAAAGAATGGAATATCCCAATATACCCAAAGTCTAATCCTATAAATGATATAGATCTGCTGAAACACCCTATACCCCAAATAGAGATCGCCTTGGTCACACGGGGACGATGAATGACACACAAACGAGGGTGATGAACTCGATTGATACGTCGATAAGAATATCTCGGAGAACCGATAAATCCATGGGATAAAGGAGATAAAATCTCACATTTTTATTGATATTCAAGACAAAGGTGTTATTTTCGTCACCCCCTATAGACCTTATTTATAGGCTTCAAAAAACCTATTTTTTACATGGAAACAAATCAAAATCTTGTCCTAAGGGGTAACAAATCAATCCCTAGTCTAAACAAGGTAATTAATATCAAAATAAAGAAGGAAACTAATCTTCTAGATATCACACTAAACAAAAACGAAAATTATATAAAATAAATCTCTTAAATATTGTCTTCAAACTTGAGCCCAAATAATCTCCAAATGTTGGCCCACAAGCTTGAATCCACTATCACAGGCTTGCATCATCAGGGCACCTTTGAAACTGTCACACCCCAAAAACTTTAGGTCATGGTTGCTGTGATTCTGAATTTGGATGTTAATTGGGCTAGAGTTCTCCTCACCTGTCTTGCTCAAGAGGCTACGAAAGTGGTGACTGAATCTGTCGAAGGACAGGTTGTAAAAGTCACAGTATCCAAGTCCCATCTCCGCTTGTGTTCTAAAGTGAGCCTCCTCTTAGTGCAGCATTTCTCAGATCGCAGATGGTCCAGTGCTGAAAAATTTGATAATTCTCTCACTGTCCCCAAGAACAAAGGACAGATTGAAAAAGCCCTTGGAATTTCTAGCAATCTCTATTGGACTGTCTCTGATGTTTATCGCCCCTTTCTCTTGATGATGGGTCAGTCTGATCCCTCATGGACTGAGCCTTCAAAGAAAGATGATGCTGGCGAAGTTGTGGGAGAGAAGAGGAAGAAGGCTGAACCTGCAGATAAAGGGAAAAAGCAAATCAAGAAACCTCGACGTTCTGAGCCCTCTCCCTCTCAGCTTGTTCATCGTTTAAGGGATGAAATGGATGATGCTGAACGTTCTCCGTCCCCTGTTGTCTCACTTGAACGAACACCTTCTCCTGTTTGTTCCCCTGTGATCCAATCTCCTCCAGCATCTCCAGAATCTCCTCTCTCTGCAGATGAAGTTGCCTCTCTGTTACATTCCAACACTGCTACCATCGTCTCCTCTCCTCATTCGAAAGGAGAAGTAAAAGTCAGAGCTGCCTTTCCCTACATCGAGCTCACTCCCGAGATGAAGCAGCTTGCCTATCGACTCCAGTTCTACCTGGATATCAAGGATAGTTCCTATTTTGTTTTGGAATCTGTCTTCGAGGAACACGCTATGGTTGTTCTTAAGGTTGAAGAAGCCATTCTTGAGGAAGAATTCAAATTCTACTCTATGCCTGATGCTCGCAAGCACTTCGACATCATGGTTCTGGCTAGAATGATCAAGGAGGCCAAGTCTCTTCAAATTGACATCAAATCGATGTTTGTAGATGATGCTGACCTGTATGATGCAGCCTGTAACTTTAGGTGTAGCAGATCTCCTACCAGCCACTCTTCTCCTCAACCTGAACCTGAACCTTCTAATGAACCTGAGATTGAGGATGAACAGGTCAACCAAGAGCAATTTGTTCCTTCTCCTTCTCCTGCTCGCCCTGAGGCTGAGGAACCTCGAACTGAACAGACCGCTGATGTTAAATCAGCTGAGCAGTCTGCAAATCAGGAATCATAGTCTGAGCCTTACAGGACTGTTGGATTTTATTTTCCTGATCTGCGTCTTTGCTTTTCTAAGCCGGATGAAGAAATTTACACTCAGGGAACGGCCCCTCGCGGCTATACGTTTCCTTCGACCGAATCTGCATCTTCTTCATCTGCAGGCAAATCTCTTTCCAAGGGGGAAGTCAAGTCCCTTGTGACTTCCTTGGTTGAAAACCAGCTGAAGGACTTCTCCTTGGAAGCAATCATTTCTGGATCTGCAGCTCTCAAGATGTTCCAAGAAGATCTGTCCCAGCAATTGAATCAGCAACTCAATTACCTTAAGATTCAAGTGAGGAACAACATGGATGAATTCCTTGAATCTTATGATCAGCTCTCCACTCTATGCACCAACATCTCCGACTTTACTAAATCCATTGGTGAGGTAGTTGAACTACAGGACACTGAAATCTTGATCAAAGCTGAAGACAAGATCAAAGCCCACCTCCAAGAATTTAAGGACGGTGAATTGAAGCAGATTATGAAAGAGTTCTTTGAAACTCAACTGGCAGATTTTGTCAAGACTTAGCTTAGCTCTCATGTCTCCAATCTCTTTCCCAAACAGATCGACGATTTCAGCATTGCCACTCTCAGTGAAGTTGAGAAGGTACATGACAAATGCACGAAGATGGAAGAAGTACACTCTACCTTTGTGGCCAAATATGCACAAAATGCATCCGCTTCTCAGTCCTCTGTAGATGCCATTCAACAGGACATCAATGCTCTCCTACACTTCAAGGAATCCGCATTTGCATAAATAGAGAAGTTGAAGAGCGAGAATGCCTCTCTTACACTGTCGATCCATACCCTGTTTGATGATGTCAAAAAGGGGGAAGAAGAGGACTGTAAGTGAAAGAGATGAAAGTCAAATGGAAAGGGAAATCTCTTCAAGCTGAAAAATCAAAAGTGCAGCCCACACCTGTTTCCAAGCCTGAAACTCAATCTGCCCGCTCAACTTTGTCTGCTCGCCCTTCCTCATCTATTCCTCATAAACAGGTTGACGAGGATACAGCTAAAAAGAAAAGGCAGACAAGGCTCGATCTTTCATGATCTCGCAAATGATCCAACAGGGTTACTCCACGAAATATATCTCAAATCCGGAATTAGTATGTCAATTCACAAAGGATCAAGCGAACAAGGCCAGAAGACTAAGAGAGATCAAGGAATGGTCAGATCGAACCAGGGTATTCTGTCAAGTGAAAACGGAACCTCAACCTCCTACCGCTTGGCTCAGTCCAGAAGATGCCAACATATGGAATATTCTCAACAGCTGCTTTATCTTAGAGCACTACTTTTTGGAAATTCCAGAGCGCCAAGGAGACACTGAAGTCATTTTCAGGCAATACCTCAATGATCACCATGATCAAGACTTCATCTTAAGGGTGTGCAAATGGGCTCATGATGCAAGTTTCTCGATTCAGGCCCCTGCTAAAGAATTTGTCACCCCTCCCCTGCTCTCAGATGGAAAACACCCAGATTGAACCAAGATCAATGAATATGCCATTGCAACGGCTCAACATTTTGGCATTCCAGTTGGAGAGAATGCTGCCTACAGACGGATTCAAGATGATGTGTATTCCAGTGTGAATCTAGTCCCAAATGAAAAGAAATTGGGAGAAGTTGAAGCAGGGAGGAAGTTCAGGAGATGATCTGTATTTCATTTTGTCATTTTGATTGTATCGAGCTGTAATACCTGTAACTACCATCTGCTCTGATACCTTAATGAAAACAAGATCACATTCGACCTGATGACAATACCTCTTTGTCCAGGCTATCGCCTTTACTGCTTTTCTTGTATATGTTCTTTTATAATGTTTCCTATTTGCTCTATTTGTTCTTAGATTTAATTTTTCAGCTATAGGAATCCTTGTAAAGTGTTAGGTTTCGACATCATCAAAAAGGGGAAATTGTTGGGAACCCCTGCAGTTTGATTTTGATGATGTTTTTCGAAACCACACTTAGCCTTATTCTTTCATTTCTAGTTAGGATTGATAAGTGCGACCTGCTCTGTTTTCACAGGTCGTCTCCTTAGTCCTTTTACAGGTTAAATCATTGTAAAGAACAGTTCGTGTTTAACGACCTGATCTATAACCTTCAACCTGCTCTTATTATTTTCTAGTCAACCTGTAGTAGAAGTTCAGCTAACCTGCTCTGAAGATTTCAAGATTGCTGGAGTTCTACAGATCGAAGGTCAAGCAGATTCGCCTTCACGAGTCTGAACGACCTGTCCTCTGGTACCTATTTGCCAGCTAGGATGAAATCTCCCAACGGCTAGGAGTGAGTTAGCAGTACGGCCTCTCTGCCATCACTAACAACTCCAATGGCTAGATTTCAAATCTTAGCCTATAAATACTTCAAGCCTCTCCAGAATCAAGCACGGGAAATTGAATATTCAAGCCAAGACTCGGTAGAAATCTCTGAAGCTCAACGCATCACTTAACACTCGAATCAAGAAGATTTCCCAAGTGTTAAGAAATTCAGATTTCTGATTCTGGATTGTCTATTCTTAAGCGTTCACTGCTGCTTAAGAACATCTTAGATTTCTTCATATTAAAGTCTCTCAAAGTCTGTAATTGTGAAGAAGTTTAGAAAGCTGATTCTCAAATTGTTAAGTCTAAATTAGCTTAGCAAGTTCTGAATACTAGTGAATGTCAAGTTTGTAATCTCTATTCTAGAGAAGTTTGTAAGGGTCACGACCCAAATTTCGTGTTCAGTTTATCGTCAAGTTCGACGAGAACTGAAGCTGATTCTCAGTCAGCCTAAACAAGAAGAGAAGCAAGGAATTTCAGCTACGACGGTAGCTGACGTGGACGTAGGGAAGGTTATCCCGAACCACGATAAAATCGACTATCTCTATCTCTACTTCATTTACTTCAGTTGATTCGTTACTTGTTCTCTAACTTGCATTCATAAGCATTCACAACATTCATCCTTCATATAACTTTGTGACCTGCTGTGTTTTAAAAGGAAAAGTTTTGTTTTTCTAAAAAGAGTAGCCAACTTCACTCACCAACTTCCGCACTGCATTGACAACCTGTTGACTTAAGTGAACCTGTTCTGAACTGAACCTTCTCTTAATTACCAGATCATCACTCTATGATCTCTGTTGACCTTACAAGTCAATCAGTTCGTAGATTTATTTTGAAAGTCAAAACTGTTGGCAATTGGTGTATTCCCCCCCCCCATGCACCAAATTACTCTTTCTGGGACCAACATATATCAAAACATTAAGTTTCAATAAATCATTTATGGTGGTATGATGAAGTGAAACCAAATTACCAACAAAATGAATATTCAATATATAAAGATAACATGCATATTAAAGTTTTGAGAGTTTTTATATTGTTTGAAGTTATTTATAAATCTATTTGTTAGTAGTAAATGGGTGGTAGAAAATACTTTGGTTTAGCCACAACAACTGTTTAATATTCCCTCCGTCTACGAAATATGTGTATAAATTTTCTTTTTGGGATGTCCACCATATATGCGTTACCCTAAAAAAGAAAAGTTTTTTCTTTCTCTTTTTAATTAAAAAATCATTCCTTGCTAAAGTAGATCCCACCAATTACTCAACTACTTCACTTAGAAGTGGAACCCTTACTCCACTACCAATTATTTTACTCTATTTTATTCAAATACCAACTACTTTACCAGATTTTTCTTAAACTCCGTGCCACGTGAAATCATACACACATTTCATGGATAGAGGGAGTAAACAACATTATTCACTTGAACAATATATCAGCTTAGACAACAGTAGGAAAAAAAAAAACAAAATAAAGAAAGAATTCCTTCATTGAAACTTCATTAAGTAAAATATCTACCAAGTTTAGAATGGTTAGAACTTCATTGAAATTAGTGACCTTATCATTTTAAATTCTCAAGATTAGAATGGTTAGTACTTAACTTATACAGCACTTGCTAAAACATGCTAATACTCAATTGTAAGAAATTATACCAAATATTACCTGGCAAGAAATTTAGTAATTATTTACCCGATTACAATAATTTTCTTGCTTTGATTATTGGGTTTCCCAAATATATTAAAATTTTGGGTCATAAAACTCATCATTCAAACCTGTAATCCATAAGTATTTTACTCAAATGACTTAAGAATAATGCCTAATTAAACTAAAACACAAACTAAGCAAGAACAAGACAATTCTCAAATAAACAAATTCACAAAAAAAATTAAGAAAAAAACAAATTTAAAAAAATGAACAACCATGTCAATGTTTTTTCCAAACTAAATTTAAATTTGAGAGGGGAGGGTGCCGGGGGGGAGGTAAATTTAATTTTTAATAATAATTTTTATATTCCAATTAATATATTCTTGTTAGATTAAAATCTAAATTGACATATCAATAATGCTATATTATCAGAGGAAATAGATAACTTCTATTTAGTTTTAAAAAATGAGGAACCATTTTACAGTGATTATGTCAAGCTTAGTGAATTATCATAACTCAACTTAAAATTCAATTGGATACTCGTATATATAAATTCGATAGAATATATTTATTATTAAAAATTGAGAACTTATAAAGAAAAAGAAATTCATATATAGAGTATTTTTATTATAACTATTATATTTATTTATATCTTAATCTTTCTAAATCCCGAATATGATCATCTGTCTCAATCATGTCCAAAATATTATTCTCTCTGTCTTCATTTCTGTGTGAAAATTTCCTCTTAACCTTATCTCTTCTTCTAAGTGCACTCTCATATTTTCTTCTTCTTTCTCCCTCCCTCTCACTTTCTCCTCTTGTTCTATCTCCGGCTATATATGTTGCATGGGTGTGGGGGTGTGGGTGCGTGCGGGGGCGATACGATTCGGATATGAGGATACAGATTTTTTAAAATTTTAGGGTGCTAATTACATACACTTAATATCCCTAACAATTGCTCCTTAATTCGCGTACCGAAAAGAAAGTTGTCTACTTGAATGAGACGAATGGAGTATGTTTTGAGGCATGATTATCTAGAATGGAGTATGTTTTGGGGCATGATTATCTATAATCCTCATCGAACATTATAACTGCAATTTCCCTACAATGTGATGATAATGTAAATTAAAACTAAAATAAAAATTTCAAATTTATTATGCTAAAATAGATATGATCATTATAAATATAAATTGAAATTTGGCTTGATTTATCTTACTATCCATCATTATCAATTTTCTAATTCTTATGCTCAAGTTATTTCCACAAGCTATTTCTTGCCCAACTCGTAAAGTCTTCAATGGTATTGAAGACATTCTTTGGTTGATTTGTAAAGTTCTTATAGTCGTGGAATCACTTGATATATTTTTAAAATTTTCCTATAATATACAAAATTATTAGAACACAATTAATATTAATAAGATTGAATCTTGTTCTATGGAGACAATCGAAATTTGTCTTATTTTTGTCATGTAAATTAGAAACTCTAACCTCATAAAGCTAAAATTCCATTATGATCCTATAAAAAGTAAAATGTAAACACTTTTTTATTTTAATTTGTAATATCAAAATAGTAATTGCTAGGAAAAATTATTCTTTTGTGTGTATGTTCAAGAAACAGCGGGTTTGCTCTGAGAAACGGTTTACTTATATTAATTTATGCAAATACCGAAAAAAAGTAAAAACTAAAATACCTTGTACAATATTCATGAAATTAAAAGATTCACAGAAAAAAAAAAATCTATCAAATCTATCAAAATACATTCTTATTAATCTATTGAACCACACGTTATTTAGAAGTATAATTGGAGTGGAATTCTTGTTTGATATTACTTATGCATATCTACTTAATAATACTAGTAAGTATTAATAATGTACTAATTATAATATTAAGGGCAAAATAGGCATAATAAATTTTGTAAACAAGACACTTTTTATAATAGTATATTGATAGAAGAAGATAATATAATATGGTATAAATTTATAACAAATCGGGACCCGCAATTTTTATACCACGTTTACTTTGACGATAAAAGATTTATACAACTGTTTATGTAATACATGCATATTGTTTACATTGTAGGAAATTGATATACCAAAATCATGCATTTAATTCCATTTCATGCCGTTTCCAAAGTCATGCACATTTTATTTTTGGATATGGACCCACTATAACAATATCTTTTATACCCTTTTAATATTATATTTTTACTACATTTACCATCTATTAACAATCTCCACTCACAATAAAAGTGGAACTTAAGCTCTACTCATAATTATACAAATAAATTACATTTCTTCTTAAAACCCGTACCGGTTTAACCGAAATAAGATTTTTGGAAACAGAGGGAGCATGAACATATACACAACATTAAAGCCAAACACTACCTGCCTGCACGTTCCACACATTTTAGTACTACGTGGTATAAAATAAAGCTTTGCTAACCCTTTGAATTGGAAAAGTAGTTTAAAAAACTCCATGTTTGTTTGACTTGAAAGATATGCTAAAGTGCTAACACGTTCGTGAATGTCACCAATTAAGCTATTATACGTGAATGTCACCAATCTGATATTACCAAACAAAATGAATAATATATATAGACAACGTTTACGTTCCGGTCCAATTAGGGATTGCAATTTGCATATAGCAATTGCGTTCGATTCACATATCATGATGACTTCTAATTTGGTTTATTCACGTTGCCTTGGCATCTTCTTGGTATTGACGGTGGTAGTTGGCGGAGCAGCGGCGGCAGGATATTCTCCTCAACCTCGAGGATTTCAACCCACTCCATGGAAACAAGCCTACGCCACATTTTATGGTGATGAGACGGCTTCCGCCACCATGGGTCAGTATATATAATCGTTTTTATTTTTATGCATTATAAGTCCTTATCCCCATGAATTATGGGATTATGATTATTCCCTTAAGGGTTCGGTTTGTTAGTTCTCATGATAAAATGCCGGATAATGTTAGATAGGATAAAAATCATGAAAAATTATCATAATGAAGTACTGTTGAGACAAGATAATTTTATTCGGGGGAAGGTCGGATAATTTATCAAAGAGGAATAATGTTTTTATCATAGGTCATACCTATTTCACGGGCTATTCATATAACTTATTTGAGATACCAAACAAAATAAAAAATGTCAGATAACTTTATTTATCTGGGCTTTTCTCGGCTTTCTCTGGCTACCAAGCGAGGCCTAAAAGAAAAAGAAATATTTTCAACAATTTTCACCCTTTTTATTTATTTATTTGAAACACAATTTTCATCCATTTTTAATTGGTCTGCATCTTTATAATTTTTCTCAGCCAGGATAAAAAAAAAATTAGCTAAGGGTTTAGGGTGCTTTCCCTTTTATGGAAAAGAGGAAAATTAATTCGTTTCTCACTATTTTTCTCCTTTTTTCCTTATTCTGTATGGTGAATTTTTTTTTGCCGATGGTAAAGAGATTTTTTTCGGGAAACTATTTTTTCATATTTTTTACTCCAAATCATGATAATAAGTGGTAATATTTTCCCAATCATTTATACCTTAAAAAACATACTATAAAACAAGTGGGAACCACCTTCTTCTTTTTTTTTTTTTTTTTTTTTTTCATCTAAAAGAACACACCCTTATCGTAAAATATTGTCAACAGGTGGGGCATGCGGCTATGGAAACTTGTTCGTGACGGGTTATAATACGGACACGGCGGCATTGAGCACGGTGCTGTTCAACAACGGGTATGGGTGCGGGCAGTGCTTCCAGCTTCGTTGTTTTAATTCAAAGTGGTGCAACAAGGCCCCAGCCATCACCACCGTCACCGCCACCAATCTCTGCCCCCCCAACTGGTCGGAGGATTCCAACAACGGCGGATGGTGCAACCCCCCACGCACCCATTTCGACATGGCCAAGCCTGCTTTTTTGAAGATCGCCCAGTCGATTGGTGGCATTGTACCAGTCATGTTCCGCAGGTACGTACCACTATATATAGCTACTTCTTCTTTCTTTTAAATTATCACCTCAACATCGTCAACTCTAGTCAATGTTTCACTACGTACCCGCCCAAATCAATAATTGTTCAAATCTATAGAAAATAATTATGCTGCTTGTTTTTAATTAGAGGGATCTGTTCCATTTTGAGTCGTTTAGTTTTTTCTTTCCATTTGTTTCCTTTAATTGCAATTTCCTGTGCTTTACAATCATTTTAATTAATAATCAGGGATTGCTTATAACCAATTATTATTATTATTATTATTATTATTTGAACAAAGTTATTGCTTATAACCAATTATTATTGTTATAATTATTTTTTGAACAAAGTTAACTTGAAATTTAAAGGTCGCGCCATATAGAACTTGATCTCGGGACATTTGGTCGCGGACATTAACACCCTACCGCTAGGCCAACACACGCACACTGCTTGTAACCAATTAGAACAAATAGTATTTGTTGGCATATATGTAATTTTGACTTTTTTGAAAGTTCATAAATGATTATTAAGGTTAGTAGGTCTTAGATGGCCACCTACTTTCTCTGTCTCTATTTAATTATTTATCTCTAGCCACCAAAAATGTATATATAGAGAAAGTAGATGATTTTATTATTTATAATTGTAATCGTTGCATAGAAAAAAAGAAAGAAAAAAAGGTAAAGAATAAAAAATAATATCATGGGCAACAAATAAAGTAGTTTACTAAAACTTTTGCATTGAATTTTGAGATAGGAAATTTATTGAGGACAAAATTTTTGGTAAGTTTAAAAACACTATTCAGTAATGAAGGGATTAATATATGTTTGGAAAGATGATCCGAACCCTAGTAACTCCACCACTACAAATACTCGAAATATATGTTATGAGGGACCGCTAACTTTATCTGAAATGTATTAAGCTAGTAGAAATGATTTGGAGTCAAATACTTACACATACATAATTTTTTGCAGAGTATCGTGCGTTAGAAAAGGCGGGATCCGATTCGCTTTCCAGGGGAACGGTTACTGGCTGCTGGTGTACGTGATGAACGTCGGAGGCGGAGGCGACGTCGCAAATATGTGGGTGAAGGGAAGCAAGACAAATTGGATTAGCATGAGCCACAACTGGGGTGCTTCCTACCAAGCCTTCGCTACTCTTGGAGGGCAAGCGCTTTCCTTCAAGATAACATCTTACACTTCTCATGAAACTCTAGTTGCCAACTATGTTGCCCCTCCCAATTGGCAAACTGGAATCACTTACACTGCCAATGTCAATTTCCGCTAAGTGGCTATCATCTATGATCAACTTCTACTTTTACAAGATTTTACTTACAATTAATGTTTCTTTTTCTTGGTCGATCGCGCTAATTTTATTTTATGAAGTACTTAGTTAAGATGCAAAAAATAGGTATATGTACTACTTTTAGTATTGAAACTTTAATTTAATTTATGTATGTCAGTCATTCTTTTGAAAAATTGATGGTTTCAATGTCAATTGTGTTATGAGATTTAAATCATTAATTGAAAAATGAGTATAGATTATGTTGTATAGATGACGGTATTTAAAAAATGCCGTCATACATGTGCGCATGCATGCTTATAGTATACATGACGGTTCTAAAAAAAAAGAAAAATCGTCATCTATGTATGTCTATATATCCTAAAAGATGACAGTTTAAGTAAAACTATCATATATAATGCAACTATACACGAGGGTTCAAAATTTCTCATGAGCCAACAAGAAGAACATCTTATCTTATATATGTTGAGGGACGTACTAAAAAGAGAATTTTCACAATATATATATCAAGGATGGAGAGATTATTTAATTTAATCTAGGATTCTTAGTTCAATATACCGTAGTTTGTTGGTTTAATTTTGATAGATGAGAGCTTTCTCTAGAGAATATTTGATTAAATCTAGGTCTCTTTGTCAACATATATAGTTTGTAGGATAATTTTTGATGGATGACAACTTTCTCTATGCGACTATGCCCTGCTTTGTGTTAATTACGCTATTCATTTCATGTACTATATAAAGTATAAACTAATGATATAATATGATATTCTCTCCGGTCTTTTCAAGTTGCCATACTTTTTTTTTTGTCCAGTCTTTTCAAGTTGCCACATTTCCTTATTTGGCAATAATTAACACATAAAGCAATAATTAGATTTAATTAATTGTATCATTATATTGGTTAATTAACACTTAATAAAATACCAATTTAATTACTCCCGCCCACCCTTTCACCTACCCAACCCCTAAAATTAAATTTTTTTCCTTTCTCACAAAATATCCATTGATCACCCAACCCCCCCTTCTCTCATTCTGCTCCACCTCTTCGTCTCTCTCACTCAAAACCCTAATTCGCCCGATCTCTCTGTACCTCGTCAATGGCCGACGATGGCTGGATATGTCTGAAAGGCTACGCTACATTACCCCCCAAAATCACAAAGCATCACTCACCCGAAACCCTAGATCCCCCTCTCTGTGCATTTCCTCAATTGCTCCTGATGATAGGGTGTCGCTCGCCATGATGATGGGCCGGAGCGGTGGGCCGGCCGGTGGCGAGGAGATGCCCCATCTCCAAGGTAAACTCCACTGCCACCTCCCCCCCCCCCCCTTCCGACCTCCTCCACTGGGCTCGCTGGCGGTGTGGAGGAATCCGAGGATGAAGAAAGCCCTGATCCAGTGAAGCCGTTGTCCTATCCCTTTGAAATGGCTGGGGAGACTTGAGATGAATTTGTACTTTTGTTTCATTAGTTTAATGAGTAAAAATTTTCATTTGTTTCAAGATTCTTTCTCTCTTTATTTCCTTTACATGCTTTGAAAAATTTATGTGGTTGTTGTAAAAATGGCTAGGAATCATAAATTATTTATCTGGGAAAAAAATTATGAAAAAAATTAATTAATCAGTTAATTAAAAAATTAATTCAAAAAAAATTAAAGAATTACAGACTATTTTTATTAATTAATTAACAAAATAATTATAAAGCTAATTTAATATTCTCATCAATTATCAAACTGACTTAAAATATTAAATACTCCCGTCTTAAATCCCGTGTCGAAAAGAAGTGTGACAACTTCAAAGGACCGGAGGAAGTACATATATTGATTATAGCAAATAAATAAAACCTATATAGCATGTTTAAATACTTTGACGTCTGATGCCTTCGTATTTTCCAACTTTTCCATTTGATGTATAAGATTTCTAGAGTATTACTAATTAGAGCTGTCAAAAAAAAAACGGTCCAGCTTCTCCGATCCGGTCCGATTTTGGGTATGTATGAGCTATTAATTTAAAGGCTCGATAATATTTCGGGCCAAGACAGCCCAACCCAAAATGGTTAAAAGCTTGGTGGGCTTAGGTAGACCTGCCGGCCCGATTGAATTTGTACTATAAAATTTTGGGTGATTCTATACACAACCCCGTTTTTCTCTCCACAGCCCCCATTTAAATATAAAAATAATAATATTTATAAATTTACAGTTAAATCCCTATAGCCGCAGTTAACTTTTACTAACTTTTACAAAGACTCAACGCCGCTGATCGGTTGATTCGGAATTTGAAAATGATATTGTATTGCAATAAATTAATTTAGAATGAAAGATGACAGTGAATTACTTTGGGTAAGTGGTAACGAAGGAGTAGAGCGGTGAACTCACGGTGGAGATGAAAGATTAATCATTAGAAATCTCCGGCGAGTTGACCTTTGTGGCGCCTGACAAATGCTAATTTTCTCAACCAATTCCAAAAAAAATTTACTATCGATTTATTTGATTTTTTGAATCTACTAGTGTTGCGCCCGTGCGCTGCACGGAACATATGAATTATAAAGAGTGATAAAATAAATAGAAAATTGAAATTATATATTTAGTCTCACATTATTATTGAACAACACAATATAATATATTATTGTTATTTTTAATAAAAATTTAATTTTTATATAATATTGAAAACATAAAATAATTTTTAAAGAATATAAGTAAATATAATTTTAAATATTCATGCAATAGATATATAAACATATGATATACTATATGTCTACATTGATATGAAACTACTATTGATATTATGATATTTGAATTATTATATTTTTGGTATTTTATTTAGATTCTTAATAGTTATCTAAATAATTAGTAATTACTATTTTCCTTTATTAATTTGATAAATTTCTTTGAAAAAATAATACATCAAAAAATTAAGCAAGAAATCATGATCACAATAAATTTATCGATCAATAACTTTAAATCTAACTTAATATTATTTCACAAAAGTTCAATTAATAATTAGTTTTATTTGTGACAATGTATTCAAATATTCTATTGTCACAATAAAATTTAACACAAATTATTTATAAAAAAAGTAGAATTGAAAAAAAATAAATGAATGGAGTAACATATGGATATAGCAAAATAACGAAATTAATAGAGTACTATTTATAATTTAAATCCATTTATTACCTAATCCATTGGACAATTCACAACTCTTTGAAATAAATCACATTCATAAAACTATTGGACAATTGATGGTCACTTTTGGAGGGAAAATGACATTCTTGTAATTTTTGTCAACAATTCTACTTTTATATATTGTATAGATTTGTATATCTCAATAGCATAGTTGTAGTTGCGTCCCGTCCGAAAATTATTTTTAAGAACATATGAGGCAGTAAATTATGAGGAGATAAAATTTCCCGTAAAAAATTTGCAAGAAAATGGGTAAAATTTTGCTCTGATTGGAGCTAGGATTGTTTTTCCTCAAAATAGCTAAATAAAATTATTAATATTAGTCTAATAAGATGAAAAGAAAACTCCAAATTAACTTGCAGGTTGTCGTTTGCCACATCTGAAAAAGAGAGAAAGAATGAAACATAAGAATTAATGGGAAACCAGTTTTGAAATCGGTTTCCAAAAGGTTTTTTACAAAACTCAATGTGTTTCACGGGGGCTGTAAAGTTTATATACATTTGTAAATAAAATTATAATTATTTAATTTAAGGGGTTGTAGAGAGTAAAAAGGGATTGTGTATAGAATTACCCTAAAATTTTCTATAGATGCATATAGACCACAAATTTAGAGGTCCCATGTGATTTGGGCCTGATCCAATCTAGCCCAACATTTGCCTCGGGCCTGGTTTGACAACCCTATTTTTTTTACGGCCCATAATAATAAATTTAGGTTGTGTTTACTTTTTATTCCTTTCGTCCCAAATGAACATGCCTGTCTCTTTTCGGCACAAGATTTAAGAAGTGTTGATTTAGAGATAAAGTGTAATGTTTAATATTTAATGCAAATTTTATTATTTTAAAATTGGAGCATCATAGATGCATAAAAATATTCATTTAATGTTGTATAAATTTGGGAAAATGTGACTTTATGGCCCCAACTTTTTATCCATTGGTTACTTTTGGCCTCAACTTTGATTTTGATTACTTTATGGTTCCAACTTTCATCTCTTAGTTACTTTATGACTTCAACTTTCATTTTTTGGTTATTTAATGGCATCAACTTCTCAAAATGACAAATATAGTCCAAACTTTACTCCAATTATCCACTAATGGCATGTAAGTGAAAAGCGCATGCTCGAAAAAATAATTAGGATTATGGAACCTGATGTGGTATTTCTGTAAAAAAAAAGGGACGGAATGTAAAATAGCCACTTATCTTAATAAAAAATAAATACTAGTCACAAACTTAAAAACATATAAATTCTAGCCACTTTCGACTTGATTGGACAAAAATACCCTTAATGAGCCCGTTCGCGCCCGGTAGGTTGAGGCTCGATCGAGCCAATCGAGCCCGAAAGACTCAATCGAGCCCCATTCGGACCCCAACAAGTTGTGGCTCGATCGAGCCAATCGAGCCCGAGAGACTCGATCGAGCTTGAAAGGCTTGATCGAGCCCATTCGAGCCCGAATTGCCCAACACACTAAGGGCTCGTTTGGTACAAATCTAGGGATAAGTGGGGATATGTTAGCCCAAACACTATAGGGATAGGAAATTGTAAACATGGGGGGTAGGGATGAAAAAGTAGAAGAAAATAGTAAAAAGGTGCGGGCCATGTACAAATTTCCCGGGCCCGAACGGGCTTTCATCATGGGTAGCAAACGGGGGACAAAGGGTGATAAATGGTTTTATCCCCCTTTGTCTCCCCAACCAAACAGCCCCTAAGGCTCGATTAAATGAGGCTTAAACTGCTCGTACGGGCTCGAATAAATCTCATTTGAGCCATAAATATGGCGATGGTGGTGACGGCGCTGCTGGGTGCCGACGGTGGCTGCAGGATTTGTAGGCGACTTTCCTCCGGCGATGGTGATTGAATCGAATTGAGAAGTGCTGCCATCATTCACTATTGTAGTACGTGAAAAAAAAGAGAGCAGCAGTTGCACTATGACAGAAAATAGGTGGGGTGGAAAAAATAAATAATAATAAATAAATAAAAAGAACAAGGAAGAAAAACGCAGCAACCTGCGTGCAGGAAGAATGGGGGAGAAGATAGAGAGAATGGGGAAGATAGAGAATAGAGAGGGGTGGGGGGACGGGAAAGTGGATAGGTTTTTTCTTTCTTTTTTTTTCCCTTTTCTTTTTCTATTTTCTATTTTGTATTTTTATTAATATTGTTTAAGGGCATTTTTGTCTCATTACTGTGAAAGTGGCTATAATTTATCTTTTGCTAAGTTAAGTGGCTATTTTTGACCATTATCACTAAAAAAATACATTTGTATAATTCTTCTATTTTTAAATATTACTCACGTTAAACTCACTTACTTTCTCACAAATTACGAGAACACATTCACCAATTTGCATAATTCTTTCATTTTTCGGGATATTAGTTGACAATGTTCATTGGGTGTGGATATATGCAATATGCGTTTTTCATTCCTGTGTCATTAGTTGATAATCGAAGTAAAGTTTGGACTATACTTGTAATTTTGAGAAGTTTGGGCCATAAAGTAATCAATGGATTAAAGTTGGGGCTATATTTATCATTTGAAGAAGTTGAGGCCATAAAATAACCAAAATGTGAAAGTTGGAGCCATAAAGTAACCAAGATCAAAGTTGGGACTATAAAGTAATCAAGGGATAATGTTGGGGCCATAAAATCATTATTTCCCTATAAATTTACTACATAGATAGACCCACAATTTTTATATGGTGTTTACTTTAGATGATAATATGTGTATAGAATTATTTATATTACTACCTATGTCTTCCATTTACTGACCATGTTGACTTTTTAGATAGTTTGGAGCTTCGTGATAATGAATTTTAAATTGAATTTTTTTAGATTAGTTTTTTTTACACGATACTACAACACTCATAGTACCTTTTAAAAAAACTAAATTCCAAAAATTCGATTTTAAATCCATCATCACAAAGCTTCAAAATTATCTAAAAAGTCAACATGGTCAGTAAATAGAGGACGGAGGGAGTATAAATGTATGTAGTTTACTTTGCAGGAAATGAACGGATAAAATATAAAATGTTTAAATTGCCCCCTTTTTTTTTTACCATTACGTATTTTAACCGTATTTTATTTGATTTTTTTTTTGTGAATTATTCTTTTTCTTAAATAATATATATATATATATATATATATTTACTTTTTGTAAATTTTGCTAAATTCAACAATGTTAATTACTTTTTTTTTTATAAAAATAATGCTAGATTCTCAAATAATAATAATAAGAATCATTCATATTTTTGAGGAGTTGGGGTTAGAGATGTCTTTTTATGTATGTCGTATATAAAATTATCACACAATCGCCTTATGTATAAAATTATACCATCGTAAAGGATATCAGACTGTCCAATTTTTTGTATACATTAAAATAATCGAAATATAAAATGGTAAATAAAATTTTACTTCCTATAATATCTCTTTATACTTACTTTTATTTACTTTTACATAGAACACAATACAATGTTAATTAGGGATGGCAATGGGCTAGATCTGGACCGGATCCGGCTTACTCCAGATCCAGATCTGTAAAAAAAAATTTGTCCAGATCCGTCAGGTCCAAAAAATCAAAATCCAGATCCAGATCCATCGGATCCACGGGTCTACGGATCTAGACCCGGATCTAGTCTTTTTTCCTAAAATGAAATTTTGAAATAATAAAAAGAATTATAGTACAATAATAATCATAATAAGTTTTTACGATATATCAAAACGAGTTATAAAAATCTCAAGTACATAGATAAAAATCAAAAGTAAAATGTCTCCCAAGTGAAATGAGGGCTGCCTCCGCCTATATGCTTGTTTCAAATTAGGTTTTCAATCTATAATTTCTAAAAATTAAAATAATTAGAATATATATATAATATTTATAATATATATATATAATATTTATATAATGGATCCATGGACCGGATCTGGACCGGATCTGGGTCTAAAAAAATCAGATCTAGATTCAGATCCGAAAATTGACTATTAGATTCAGATCCGATCCAGATTCATCCGGTCCAATTTTGCAAGACCCAGATCCATAAAATCGGATCTGGGTCACCGAATCTGGACCGGGTCCAAGACTCACTGCCATCCCTAATGTTAATTACTTTATCCCCAATATATAACAAAACGTTTCCAATTACGCATTTAAACCATGTGGTCACGGTTTAAATGCTAATCTTTTTAAACCGTGCAAACACGGTTAAAATGCAAATAAAACCGTTAAACTAACTTTTTATTAATATTTTCTTTATATTTCCGTTAAATGGCTCAATACATTCAAACTTTTCAATAATTACGCATTTAAACAGAGAGAATTGTCAATAATTACTTTAAATGGCTCAATACATTCAAAAACTTTTCGAGTCTCTAATTAACATCTCTCATCGGGCATCTAGGCCTAGTATGCCCCTGTTGGTGACAAATGGTACAAGTTTTTGCCCTTCGCCGTTGCACACCATCTTCGTTTGGAGGTCTATTGAGATCGACGCCTCTGATTTGCAAAGATGACGTGCATGTGCGTCTCTTGTGCCCGTATTGACCACACCGACCGCATCTTTGTGGATTTTCCGGAAGATCTTCCACTGTTGATCTCGCTCTGCTCAATCGCGGTCTACCTGCTTGCCTTTCAACAATAGGCGGTCGAACTACTTGAGAAGAAATGAAATCGGGCACAATCCAAGTTTGTGGATGGGGAACCGGCTGAATATTGGGCGAATAGATTGCCACGAGCGTCGATTGTTTGAAATAATGGCTAACGTAGTCAGTAGCACGGCCTCCAGCAAAACTGAAAATTCAAACCATTAAACATAAGAAATTCGAACCATTAAACATAAGAAATTCAAACTATTAAACATAATAATTTCAAATCATTAAACAAAATAAATACAAACCATTAAACATAATGAATATTCATGAACGAAATGCATATCCAAAAGCAGCACAAGCGTGTTGACATGGCATCAGGTCCAACTCCCATTCACGGCATTCGCACGTCCCGTTCTCAAGGTCCACAAGGTAAGTCCCAGTGTCGCCCTCGACCCTATACCGTTGTCCCTGTAACGGTGTAGTGACGGGCCCATTCTGCAGATCCAGACATCTTCAAGTACGCGTTCTGAGTCAGCTCGTGGTCCCTTGATTGGGCATTGCGCCGCTGCTCCTCAAACCATTTCTCGACAATAATCCGATAAGCCTCAATCATGGCGCAAATGGGCAATTGCCTAGCTCACAGGAGTCTATCATTCATCATCTCGGCAGCATTTGAAGTCATGAAACTAGTGCGCGGTACAAGGGACTTGTTACGTGCCCACCGATGCAAGCCAATGTCACACAACCTCTAGTATATCCCACCACCTTCCACACTCATGTCCATCAAGGCCTTCATGTATTCTTCAAATTAGTATCCGGGTGTGCGTATGCCGCAGCTTCGAATATGCCCAGTGCGCGCCTCCGAAATCTACCCAGATTTTTCATGAGATGATGAAAGCAAAGACCATGATGCGTATGTGGGAAGACATTCTTAATGGCATTTGTGATGCTGATATGGCCATCGCAGACTATCAGAAGGTCCCGAGGCACTCCTAAACAATGACATAACCTAGTAAGAAACCAAGTCCATGAATCATCATCCTCGATCGGCCCAAATCCAATGGCAAGTGAAAACACATGCTCGTTCCCATCCTTCGTGCAAGCCACAAAAAGAGTCCCCTTGTTCTTTCCCTTGAGGTGTGCCGCGTCGACTATGATAACCGAACGGAGCAAATCATTGTGAAATGCTTGCAAGGACTGTCCTAGAGCGAGGAACATATAGCACAATCGATCATTGATCGGGGAAGTGGATATATTGTACATAGTACCTAGATTCTTCTGCTTCAGTAGGTATAGATAAGATGGGAGCCTCTTGTACGACTCGACAAATCCTCCATACGTCATCTCTATCGCAATGTTCCTCGCTCGCAGTGCGAAACTGTGGTCAATCTGAATGCCGTACTCAGCTCGCATGTCGTTAACCATCTCCTTCGGCTTAAGCATGACACCATCAATGATCAATCTCCGAGCATAGAATGCTCCTAGAACATTCGCATGGTACTGGCGCGGTGTCGTCCCGTCTATATCGAATGAGCATGTATGGATGCCACGGTATGTGCCAATGCGCCATATACCCCCAATGTGCTTTGCCCGCACGAGGTACTCGCACCCCTCCTTCTTGCATCTCCCACACGGTAAGTGTCCGAATTCTCAACTTTATACTGCTGCCGGTTCTCCATTTGATGCAATCCAACTGCTACCAATAAATAATATTTTCTCTTGAACAGGCCGCCCTCTTGCAATTGACTAGCAGAGGGCGTGTAATAATCTGGATCGATCAACCCCAGCAGCAGCGCGGTGTCTAGATGAACATGAGGAATCAACCAATCTCGGATAGCATCCGGATTGGGTGTGGCAACGTTGTCTTGGGTAGGTTGGGCCTCTGAATGAATATTGCGATGCCCAATGATCTTATCAATTCATCTCGGCTCTCAGATCCATGCACCGAACTCCATGGTAAGTGACTCGAATAAGTCGGAGCGATCCGCTGCATCCCGTGCTTCCTCAGCCATATCTTGGGTGACCTCATCATCCTCAACCCTCTCTTCGTCGTCTTCCTCAATCCTTTCTTCTTCCGAATGTAGAGCCTCCGACCTCGACTCCTTGATATTCACACCCATAAATACCCTAGAACCTTGTGTCCTAGGAGTGCTCCGGGCAATTCTCTTATCTTTGCTGGCGACGAAAACAGTTGCCTTAGTGTTCTGCTCCGCAATCAATCTCAACAAATCAATGTCGGTCCTCAAAATGACCTTACCCTCGGTATCACTCAAATAGTAGAGCAAATAATTAGAGTCTTCACCTAGTTGTTCACGAATCGCTTGTAATAGATTCGCATGTGTAATTTATGGCGATGCCATATGCATCAAAACACGATCGCCCCCTACATAAGTGGTTCTCTCAAAATGCCCACTGTGACGAATAAATAATTTCACCTGAGACATAGCTGCAGAAATACGAACAAAAAAATCAAAAATAGAAAAGAAAAGAAAAAATACAATGTGACGGTTTCAAACCTCTCTCACGGTTGAAAGATCACGGTTAGAAGCATGATTTAACCGTGAAAAGTAACTTTTTCATGCGTAAATCATGCTTTTAACCGGGAGTCTCACGGTTTAATCATGGTTTTAACCGTTCACGGTTAAAGCATTGTTCTAACCGTGATTTATCTTACCGTGAGAGAGGTTTAAATTTATTACTTCCTCCGACTCAGAGATATTGAGTCATTTCTTATTAATATGTGAGGTATAAAATAATGAAAGGGGTCAATATCTCTGAGACAGAGGAAGTATAAAATAGACATTTTTCACGGTTCAAATATTATACAAACCGTGCATATTTGTTTTAAACCGTGAATGGAAAATATATTTTTTTAAGGCTAAATTTTTTTAATTTAATCTTAATCCCGTAATATCTAACAATCTAAATCTATTAATGGAAGTAATTACTTAAATTATCGATAAATACGTTATAAACATATAATCTAACCACTATTCATATCATAAAAGTAAATAACACATGATTTTCTACAATAAAAATTAAATAATAACTATATTTCAAACTCATACAATTTTTTCCAATTTTACACAATAAAAATAGCAAAAAATGAAAAAAATAAACCGAATGTACCTTTAATATAAACAAAATATCTTCGACAATGCGCCAAATACCCAGAATATCTTTGAAAAAATTCACCAAATTCGCAGGCAAAATTTCAACAAATTGAAGAGCTTATTTCTTTCTTCAGTGCATTTTGAATTGTGTTGTTGTTGAAGAATTCTTGTTCACTTTTACTATTCTTTCAATTAATGAAATGTACCTTTTGCTCATTTGGTTGTTGGTAAATAAATGAATTTTCAAATTTATTGATTAATATATTTTTATTTTTTTTAATCACAAACCAATTTCACCGTTGATTTGAGGCACAACCGTGAAATTGGTGCTAAACGGTTTCTTCATCCTCTAAACCGTAAGAAGAGAGAGAGCCGAGAGGGACCACTTACTTTTTAAGGGTAAATTTGTCTTTTCATTTGATTTTGGGTATAAAACTTATACTTTTAAAGTGGTGGGTATAAAACTTATTTAGTTATTTGTTTTGGGTATATATGACTATTAACACTTAAAAATGAGTATAACGTAACGAACCGAGAAATGTCACACCTTATTGATCTATTTTTAATTTTTTCTAATATAGTTTAATGCTATTTTTTTTGAATGTATCTAACTATACTACAGTATAATCTAACAATACTTACTTATATTACTATTATTTTTTTTTACTTAATAATCACTAAATCAAATGGCTCTCGTCGAATTTCGACGGGCACTACAATTGTAACACTAATATAAGAATTTGAAATAAGCTGCTAGTGTGGGACTACTCCACTAATCAAGTCACTCCTTGAGGACAACTCATTTCAAGATTAGGAGAGAGAGTTAATATTTTCTTTCATTTTCCCGGAGAGGAGAGAGAAAAGTGTAAAAATTAAAAAATGTACCCAGTTGGCCAGTTCACCAACATAACATGAATAATCAATTAATAATACTTCATCCGTCCTCTATTTAGTGATCCAAAATTTTGGACATAATATTTTATATAGTTTGATAATTTATTAATAAATTAAAATATTAAAGTGAAATAATTATGGGCCCATCTAATATTTTTAATAATATTAAAGCGTTAAAAAATAGACTGATAAAGTGTTAAAGTGGTTGTGGGGCCTACATCTCAAAATGAAAAAGTTCAGTAAATGGAGGACATTTCAATATAGTAATAGTATCAGTAAATGGAAAACGGAGAAAGTAAGCACGATTCACATGTCAGCTCCAAAAAAAAAAAAAATCACATTAACTTCTCTTAATTGAAATTCTTTCGAGATAATCATAGTCCATTCAACGTTTACATTTACTATCGTCTGACTTTCATAATACATGTATAGCTACTATTATTTCGGCATCATCGATTACTTTATAACAATACAACAGAGTAAAAATCAGAAATGAAATATTATTGCCAAGAACTATCTACTGTATATCACCTTCATTACCTCAAACATGAACTGAGGCTCAACTCCCGCAACAAACGTACATCATTGCGTCTCCCTTTCCTGCTCCGAATCCGATGTATGCTCTTCTTTCAACGAAGCCAACGAATCTCCCATCAGCCTCCCACGATACTGCTGCACCACAAGAACCGAAGCCGTCGTTTTAAACTGTGGCGAAATCAGCAAATTCCCCACCGGTCCCAGTTCGGGACACTCACTCTTCTTGTTACAAGCTGCAACTAGTCGACCCTCGGGCATTCTTCCGATGATGAACAGATTACAGCGACTGTATTTGCAAATCGCGCCGACTGTATCTGCATCGTTGCCTACGACTATCTCTTCGTACTTTATCGAACCATCCTCTGATACTCTCTTCTTGAACTCTTCAAGGAACTCTTCATCTGATCTGTCTTCTTCAGCGGACTCATCATTCACATCCACAGAAACACTATCAGGAACTCGAGCGGTCTTCGAGTCCACAATGAAACGGACTGCATTGAGTTGAATCCCAGTGTGTTCAGCCATGAGAGCACCATAAGAAAGAGCTTCACGGTCATCATGGCCTCCGAAGAAGAGAGCTGTGACAGTGTAGTTAACATCACTTGCAGAAACGTGGGAGGGCCCACCTAGCCCTCGATCCACTAGTATTCCAACAGAGCACGGAGCATGTTCAAGAACCCTACGGTTCACATGCCTGAACTCGGCCCTCGTTGTTTCAAAGTGACCATCGACTCTCTGATGCTTGTGGAATGGAAGGATGATTATTGCAGCCATCTTCCTCTCAGCACTCGTGCAGATGTCCTCGTGCATATTCGACAATGGTGAGATCGCGGTCGTGGGCCGTATGGAGACTTGGCTGAGGTGGTGAAATGCGTCGAAAGCAACCACAACTTGGTTGGCATCAGAATTTTGCACTTTATTCCAGAATGGCAACCCATTGTGTCTTGCCTTGTGCACCATTAGAATTGCAGATGATCTTTCGGAGAGCTCCATTAGGTGCATTGCGTAGACACGAAGCCCTCCTTTCTTACCCGTACCTCGTGAAACCTCCATCAGATTTATCAGTGTAGGAATATTTCTAGTACTATGAAAGCAGATCAACATTCTGAGTTGAGTGTCTGATTCCTTCCTCTGAATAGTTCTGTACCTGTATTCTAGTTTCGTCATTTGAGCTGGCTTGTATATGGCCACAACAATAGGGGTCGTGATAAATGTTGTGAATAAAGCCATTAGAACCATGATAGCGAAAGTCTGATCATTCAGAACCTACAAAGATAAAAGAAGATAACTATGGGATCAAGAACTGAGCAGATTTATGCAGTTAGCCAAATAGTTGATAAGTAATAATAACTCACCCCTCTGTCTTTCCCAATGTTAAGGACAATGAGCTCCACCAAACCTTTAGTGTTCATCAAGAAACCTAAGGTTAACGCCTCTTTAAAACGGACCTTGCAGCAGAGAGAGACCACAACGGTGCCGACAATTTTCCCAAAACAAGCTGTGAATATGACTAAAACAAGTAGACCCCAAGACTGAGCCCCTTGAATAGTGGCTACATTGGTCTTTAATCCACTAGATACGAAGTACAAAGGAAGAAACAGACCAGATACAATATCCTCGACTTTTTCCACAAGGGCGCCAGCAAAAGCTCCCTCTTTTGGGACAAGAACGCCCAAAACAAAGGCCCCAAAAAGCGCATGAATTCCAATCAGATCAGTGACGAAACCGGCGGCCAAAACAGCAGCAAGTGTAGAGCAGATGTAAATCTCATCAACTGGCTCACCATCAGGACAGCGTTGAGCAATCCATTTGAAAATATAAGGGGCGATAACAATGCATAAAAGTATGAAACCAAACCCACATAAGAAGACCCATAAAGAAACAAGTGGAGAACGTCCTGTGCCTGAAAGAGCAACAGCTAAAGCAAGAAGAATCCATGCAGCCACATCGTTTACTGCAGCAGCAGACATGGCTATTCTACCAACATTTGTAGTCAGAAGCTTAAGTTCAGCCAAAATCCGAGCCAATACAGGAAATGCAGTTATGGAAAGAGCCACTCCCATGAAAATCAGGAATGGTCCCTGACTCACGCCTTGGGAAATAGTGGCCCTGAGCACAAATGAGGTCCCAACTCCTAAAGCAAAGGGGAGACTGATACCTGCTAGAGCAATGCTTAATGCTTTCTTTCCAGTCTGTTGAAGAGACTTTGGATCCAACTCGAGGCCAACCAAGAATAAGAAAAATAAGAGGCCAAGATTGGCAAGAGTATCCAGTACAGTGAGGCTTCGAGGTGGAAAAATGGCTTGAAGATATTTGTGGTTGCGGCCCAAAGCCGAAGGACCGAGTAGAACACCTCCCTATGAAAAAATTATCAGTCATATTTAGTCCAGAAATTTAAAAGGGCAATAAGGAGTGCTTCGTATGAAATAATGAAGTGGCATCTGCATCAGCCTCTTGTTTTATTTTAGCAGTAAGGATTTATATATTGTTCTTGGAAGCAAAAAGAGCTCAAGTCAACGATAAACGTATTAATATTTTCCATGCATTTCTTGAAGTAAAAACTTTCAATGATAAAATTCCTTACAACATCAGAACTTAGAGATAAGTATGCGCACGAGAGTGTACACACACACACATATATAGAGTACCCAAGTTTAGCCACAAATTGGAAACAATATAAAGAGAGGAAAGACTGTCTTCTATGAAGTCATCGAAATTGCAGAAACTAGAGATATTACTCTCTTATGTGGAAACACATTTTTTTTTATCATCTTTCAGAATCCAAAGATTGGTCTGTCTCCCAAAGAAATAAAAATTCCAGGAGAACTTATAAAGACAAACATACAATTTAACTTCATTTATCGACTCACTGAACTTCATCCTTGTTTGTTCACAGACCGATGGACATAAAATATATACTCACCTGGAGTTATTTAGCCTTACTAGTCAATCTGTTCTAATGTTTGATCAAATCTAAATTAAGTCTATTATTACAAATGGAACTTTGCAGATCCATAAATTACTCAGTTGCGAGATTTGTTCCTTCATGTCAGCATAAGTTACTAAATAGAGACTTTAGCTATATACAGATTGGTTAAACAAGCATTGTACACTGAGGAAATCTACAAAAGTAAAAAGGATTTGACATCGAAATTGAAATTAATTATTTAAAGGCTATTGATTAGGTGTACTCTCAAGGTTTGGTCTCCAAGTTGCATCAAACATCACCCAGTGTCAATATTGGCAAAAGGCGAACAATGAAGACCATCAAGTTGAAAACCATATAAATTTAGTGTTGCTGATTAGATAAAGCAGCAGAAACTTCAGTTTTCCCGAAATAAATATTATATGTAACAGAACAAAAAAGTGAAAGAAGATTAAGTGGAAGGGCAAGAGAGGTAAATACACTTCAAGCAGACAAAGCTAAAAAGGCATCAAGAATGCAATCATAGTATACCCTGGCAATTTATATGGCTATTGTAGAGCAAAAAAACAGCAGACAATAGGGAAAGCTAACTTACAACAATCTCTGCAACGACACGCGGCTGCCTTAGTGGCCGGAGAAGAAATGCTAGTAGTCGGGTCAACGTCAAAACAAGGCATATCTGTACAATCAAAAGAGGAAGTGCAAAATGGAGAGGATTGTCCCCTTGAAACACCCCATTTGAAGTGGCCTTCATCGGCTGTAGGCATTTGACCGTTGCGTTTGAAGCCATTTTGCAGCAAAACCACCCAAAGCAAAGATGAAATGCTTATCTCAATACATTGAAATACCTGAAATTATAAATGAGTATAAACCAAACATGATAACATGGTAAAAGAAGGAGTCGGACTTGCTAAGAAAAGAAGCTGTTTGATGCATCATTCAAAAACTAAATTTCTTCTTTTTAGAACTCAAAAACTAAATTTAACTCGCCACCTTTTATCATAGCCAGAATTCATGGCCTGTTCACCCAAGCTAAGTCCATCTTTTGAAAGAATCAAATAGGCAAGCAAAACTTACAAACTGTTCATTCATGTAAGAAGTTGAACGTAGATCAATTTAAAAGCTTCACAGTCTTAATGTGTAAGAAAACCAAAGGCTAAATACAAGGAGTGCTTTCCTCATCCATGTAAGTAACATGGCACGTTCCTCATAAAATATTCTGTTTGACAACTTCAGCAATAATTATTCACTAAATTAGAGAAATGCCTACATATAACTGAACATGATTATGAAGGTGAACCAGAAAAGTGATAACTAAGTCTATGCAGCATCTTGAATAACATAATGATAGAGAAAGAGATACTACGTAATATATAATACACAAAAATCAGAAGTCAACTAAAATACCAAACACTTTATCATTCATTGCACGAGAGGCATGGATACATAAATTTCTAAGAGTCCAGATCAATCACCTTTGTTCTCCCTCTTTGCTGAACAGGTCGAAAAAGCACGGATTAACTGCAAAAAAAGATGAATCACGCTTAAAATTTCTGAGGAAAGTGACCCATTAAAGATTGCATCAACTATTTCCATCGCGTCATAATCAGTTTTATGTGCATTTCGCCTCATAATCATACTGAATAACATCGCTAACATACATCTGACGTCTATTAAACGCATTAAAACAAGTGATAGAACATCAATTACAACAAAAATCAACTTCGAAAACAATAGCTAAAAAAATATAGATAAATTACTGTTGAGATACGCCTTGTCGTTTTGTGCTTTATGATTCTGTAAATTAGACGAAAAGAAAAGGCAATTATTTTGACCCTCGATGCACGCGGCCAAACTCGCCACCGCCTCACATATTATTTCTTAATTGTGTTTCCCAATTCCTAACACCGCGATCATAAATCCGAGCCCTCGATTTCATGTGAAATTGCAGAAGCCAAAAATATTGAGAAGTTTGTGCAGATTCTGCTTACAATACAATACACCTTCGAAGAATATATTTGTTCAATAATGGCTACGTGTGTAGTGTGCGTAGGCTGTGTGCCATTCTGTCAACACAATGCATCTACATGTGTACTGAGACGCACACACACAACACACACAAACACAGACCTGAATTCATTATTATCGATCGGCAACTTTTTTTCACTGGCTTTGCTCTTTAAGGCTGCATCGTCTATCAATTGCAGGTGAACTGTTCAATCAATTATGGAAATATAATAAGTGTGAGTGTGTTTGAGAGAGAGAGAGACAGAGAGAGAGAGAGGAGACGTTCCACGGAATAAGGAAAATTGCGACTGGGACGCTCGTCGTAGTGTTGTTGCACGTATTTTTATAGACCCGCGAAAATGGATTCTGCCAATACTGCCCTTCACTCTTATTTCGTTTTTTCACCTTAATTCGGTTTGATTTCCAATCTAACGACATTCAAATATTTTTCAATAGGGAAAATTATATACTACCTCCATCTCATTAAGGTAGTCCCATTTGCTTTATGCACGTATTTCCACCGAAACCTAGTACGAGTTTTAAAATATAATTTTATAATATTATTTTTTTTACGGGATACTATGAGTGTCATAGTATCCCGTAAAAACAACGATACTACAAAATTATATTTTAAAACTCGTACTAGGTTTCGGTGGAAATACGTGCCAAATAGTAAATGAGACTACCTTAATGAGATGGAGGTAGTATTTTCCTTAATGAAAAACAAAAAATATATAATTATAAGCTTAAAACATACACACTCTATATCCTCCATTTACTGACCATGTTGATTTTTTAGATAATTTTGGAGCTTCGTGATGATGCATTTTAAAACAAATTTTTGGAGTTTAGTTTTTTTTACAAGGTACTACGAGTGTTGTAGTATAGTGTAAAAAAAACTAATCTTCAAAAATTCAATTTAAAATCTATCATCACGAAGCTCCAAAATCATCTAAAAAGTCAACATGATCGGGAGGGAGTAAGTTATTTTTTAAAAAATATTGACAAAATACCTATTAAGTACATATTATTACTACAATTGATAATAAAGAAGTAAATTGATTTTATAATGTAATAAATACATATTATTACTACAAATGTCATATATCTAATTCTGAAATACACTTATTCAGATTTTATTGTGAATAATTATAATCCAAAAATTCCACAAGCTAGCATATTGATTGCATGCAATCTTTGGTAATTGCAGAGTATATTTTGTCTTTTTGCAATTTTATTTGTGAAAAATAAGAATGGACGTTGACTATTGATTTCGATATGATCTGTGACTGTTAAGTGAGAATGATTTGTATTATATAATAAACATGTTAATTACTTAAACATCAAATTATATATAAAGTAGAATAATTGTAAAAAAAAGCATTATTACAAGTACATATTTAAGTATGACCATGTATAAATGTAAGTATTCTTCTCATACTCTCACACTCGTATTTATTTCTATACTTCTCATACTGTCATATTCGTATTTATTTCTATATAATTAGTTTTTATTTATGAGAAGGTTACTTACTTAACTATTATATATCGTGGAGGATACTCATATCTAGATCCAGTTCTTTTTCACTCACTATTAAGTAGGGTTTTTTTTTTTGGGAGGAAAAAGGGAAGAGATGACATGTGATTCGAGATTTTCCTTACATTATATAAATTCCAATAGTATGTATTATTATTTACTGTTTTTGTTAAAAAAAATAATAATAATGACGTGTTTACAATTGTTGATATTTAAGTTTATCGGGAAATGTTCTCCTACCTATCGCGAGTATACTTAATATATCAATGGCTGGCATGACGGTGCTATATTTACCCTATATAAATAAATCCTACTAACAAAAAACTAAACCCTAATAAATAAAAATTAAACTCTAATGGGTGTTTACTTTGGATGATTAGGTAGAATTGACTAATTTTCTCCGGCCTAATTGCATTTTTACTTTATAAGATTAAAAATAGACTATATCCCAATGTCTGGTATTGACTTGCATTTTATCCCTTAATTTGATACCAATCATAGTATATATATGAATCCCACAAAAATTCATGAAATTAGAATAATTATATTACATCCCATGTTTTATCTCATCCCATGAATTTAGTCTTATCCTTCAAAGTAAACACCCCCTTATAAATAAAAAAATCATTGACGTAATACTGGCATATCAATTGTGTGCACATTAAGTGTGCTCACGATAAATGCATAAACATTCATGTTAAGTCTATATTGTGGATGAGTTCAAAATCACTGCTTCTATGGGTGAGCACTATTATCTGAAAACCGAACCGAAACAGACCCGAAATTAAATTTCGGTTCAGATTATTTTTTTTTTACCACCTGAAAAACCGAAAATCCGAAATATTTCTTATTTCAATAATTATCATTATTTTATAGATTCGTATATTATTATTATTTATATATTTTGGCAATTTATCTTTGATGTTTATAATATTTAGTTTGTATTTGATATGAAATTAGTTAATATTTGATATTATGATTTTATTTTAGTAGTAAAAATATTATTAGTATTATTTTTGGATGAAAATTAGGTGTGTTGATTAAAGTTAGAAGTGAATAAAACAATATATATATATATATATATATATATATATATTTAAATAATTCAGCGGATTTGGGTTTTTTGCAATCCAGGTTCGGCTTCAGGTGTTTTTTTTTTCAGAATCCGATTTTTTTTTCAGTTTTTTCCAATTTCACAAAAAACCCGACCTGAAATTCGAATGCTCACCCCTATTTTTTGTTTTTTTTTATCAGGCAAACACAACACTCACACATGCACTCGAGATGACTCGAACCCCCGACCTCTTGTTTGGAGGGGAAACGTCTTACCAACTAAGCTGCGATTCGTTGTCGTCACCCACTTCTACTAACTAACTAATTTAATACTCATTTATCCACCATATATAGTTATACTTATTCTGTCACGAGTGACTGTGATAATGTTCATATATATTTCGCAGTCAGTAGTATCCAATTTTAGATAATAAGATGAAAATTGACAACATATATACATTGAATACATGCCATAATGTCATTTGTCTTCAAAAGATTTCCTTTTATCAAATGAGTCAACCACATTAATGATAATGTCAATTGTTTTTAATAATCGATTTTTCAAATTTAGTCATTCGATTTTCTACAATTATTTATTTGTTCGTAAGTATGTTCTTAATTAAATTATGAAAACAAATCAATTTAAAATCCATAATTATTATCATTAATTTTGTTATTTATTACATCTCATAAATATAAAAATAAAAAAAATAAAATATGAAAATAAACTACCTAAAATATGGAAAAGAACCAAAATTAAATATAGAAACAAATTAAATAAATTAAGAAAAGAAACTAAATTACGCATAGGCCTAATTATGTGATTTCTTTTTAATAATATTATATCTTCCTATTTTAATTATAAGAATAGAATAAGCCTAATTATGTGATTTTCTTTTTATATATTTTTTTGTTTGATTTTAGAGTCATATACCATAATCATATAAGAAATTATTACCAATAATATATTCATCATCCTTTTCTTCTTAAAATAATAACTAGAATTTACACCCGTGCAAGAATATATATTATAAATAAATAATTAAATATTTATTCAGTGATCAAAAAATAATTAATAACTTAAATTAATTAGAAGAGAGCAACAAAATAATTTAATAAGAAAATTAAAACCATGCTAATATGTTAAGCGATTTATTTGTTACGTTTTGTAAATCTATTATGTGGGGCAAATATAAAAATAGCCATTTTGGATAAGAAATACTTTTATAGCCAACTTTATAAAAATATTCTATTTTGGCCATTTTTTATGTTGAATGTCTAAAATATCCCATTTTTCTTATTTAATGTATTTTTTTTGCTTTGTTTTCATTTTACAAATTTTACAAACTAAATAATTTTTTTTGTTTTGTCGACCGCAAGCAGTCTAGCTACACGATTAATCTAGCATGTTTTGAACATGAAGACTTTTGTGTGTCCTGTGCTTTCGATGAAAGCATTCTTCTTAGTATAGTTTGGAAGCATGACTCCAATGTAACAACAAACGTGAAATTAGCATAAGTCAATGAAAATTACATATACCTATAAATTAAAAGAATAGAATCAGAATTAAAATTAAAATTAATACATAAAAATATTACAAATCTTTAATTAGAATTAGGAATATTTAGTGCATAGCACAAACGGATTGTTTGGAAGCAGAAGTTAGTTTTTATTATAATACATTCCACTATAAAGATATATCTATAAAACTGTCTTCAATGTTTGAAATTATTACTCCCTCCGTCCCGCCGAAATGACTTTATTTTTCTTTTTGGGCCGTCCCACCGAAATTGTCTTGTTTCCTAAAAAAAAATAATTAGTGAATTAAAAAAATTAATTAGTGAATAAAAAAATTAATTAATAACCTTGTTTTCCTTGAAATATTTATTTAATATTTAATATATTTATAAAAATTCAAAACTTTAATTATCAAACTCACTTTTCGAATTAAACACTCTCTCCTTAAATCTTGTGTCGAAAAGAAATCAAGTCATTTCGGCGGGACGGAGGGAATATAATTTATTTATATTTATATTTTATTTTTAATGTATAATATATCAATTTAAAGATCTTTTCGTACTCTTTAATTCAAGATGCATATTGTATATGATATTAACATTCTAATTACGAAAAAATTGCTAAAAAAACGGATAAGAAAAAAAAATATTATGGAAGAGAGACAAAAGGCAAGAGAGAGAAAAATGAGGAAATATAGATGCATATTTGTTTTTTGACAAAGCTTTATGCCATAGTTAACCGATGAGAAATAATATGCTAGGCACCTCTCGGTGGACACCTTCGTGGGCACCTCGTCGTATCACGTTTGCATTGCTTTTTTTTTTTTTTAATTTTAATTTTATTATATATTCTAGTAGCTTAGAAATTAATTTAGAAATCATAAAATCTAAAAAAATCAATGTTTAATTTATTATTTTTTTCTTTTTAACTTCAAAAAATGAGTAATAAAATAAATGGAGCTTTGATTTTAATGTATTTTTTAGATTTTATGAATTCTAAATTAATTTCTAAGATACTAGAATATAGAATAAAAAAAACAAAAAAAAAACAATACAAACGTGATAAAACGACGAGGTGCCCACGAAAGTGCCTACCGGGAGGTGAGTAGCATATTATTTCTCGTTAACCGATAAGATGAAACGGTTATTTATTAATTTTTTTAACCTTTGTTTTGATAATATTTACAAAATTGCCATTGAAATTGATTTTTAATCGGTGGATATTTCTTGATGAGGCAATTTGAAGAATACGTAGTGGGCATTTAGTAATCAAATTGTTTCATTTTTTTGTACATTCCTTTTCTTGTGAAATCTTCATTTCCATATTAATTCTTGATGAGAAAAATTGCCGCGCGAACTTGTAGTGGGCATTCCATAATCGAATTGTTTCATTCTTTATACGTTCATTTTCTTATGAAATCTTCCTTTTTCTTAATAATTATTGGCGTAGTGATTTGTCGAATACGTAATGGGCGTTCCATAATCAAATTGTTTTATTTTTTTATACGTTAATGCAGCATTTCATAATCAAATAGTTTCATTAATTCCATTTTATCCAAATCCACTTCGAAATACACAATTATAATGAGCATCGCAATTAGAATTAAGAAAAACACAATTTGATACAGATAATATAGATTATTATGTGCTTATAGATGATTATTTTATACTTCCTCCGTCCCACCTAATTAGTCCACCTTTATATTCATATGTGAGGTATAAAATAATAAATATGGACTAATTAGGTGGGATATAGGGAGTATAGAATAACTTAATTTTAAGAATGAAATATATTATTATTTAAATTAAATTAGATTTGTTTAGATTTAATTATGGAACATGGATATATATAATTATGCATAAAATTAGATTTCATTGTAATTATTATCCTAAAATCGATAGAGGGTATTATAATGCATAAAAACAAATTTTCATATAAGTCGAAATTAAATAAAAACTAAAAATAAAGTAAGATTATAAAACTACCCTAATTACGTTAAAGAAATTGTCTTAACATCAGGACTCTACCATTAATTCTAAGTGAGTTCGCATTTAATGTGGATACTCGTCGTTGAGGAATACATTAAGCACGTGATTCAGTGACTTATCTTTGGATTCATGCATGCTTCGTGTTCCACATCGGGCTCATCGTTATGGAATTTAGTCCTAAAACATGAGGTAAATTAAAAAATAAGATAAAAAAAAATCGTCGTCAAAATTTGAATTTTATATTAACGTGTGTTGCACAGTATATGCATATAGTTAAAAAGTAGAAATTAAAATTATTTTGTCAATTGCAATTGCACTAGTATACATGATGTATGAATGATATTGTAATTTGTAAACTTTTTGAGTAATCCATTTCACCGACAAAGCTAGAGAGAAAAACAAAAGGCAATATTACATTACATGTTGATTGTTGAAGGTCAAATCAACTCGTGAAAAGGGGATTCAAACTTCACATAAAAGAGGTATGAATTTGAAAACTTTGTAGGAGTAGGAGAAAAGAGGTTTGGATTCATCTCGCACTCGTGATAACACTTTTTCTTTTTCTTTCTTTTTATTTTTATTTTTATAACATAATTGACTGAAATTTAAAGGAGGTGTCACAGAGGATTCGACTCAAGACTTTCGGTTCCGAAACTTAACCTCATACCTGTAAACACAAATTTTATGTATTTAATAAATAAATACGAAGTACAAAATTACGTACAAATCAAAAATATATAAATTGAAATATATATTTGCCATACAATCTGTATATAATCCTCTGATTCTTCTCTTCACTTTGCTTCTTGAATGATATTTGGGCAGCTCCCAAGATTTGAGGAGAATTTAGTACTCCTCGATCTCCTTGGACTTGACTTTTACAACATAGACATGGATGACTTTCGTCTTATTTCCTAGTCACACGTTGGACTTGAGCTTCGAACAATATAACGCTGATGTCGGAGGACTTTAGTCTTATTTCCGAATCAAACGTTGGGACGTAGGGAGTTTGGGCTTTATAACTGTAATACCCCGACTTTTTAATGAAAAAAAAATGCATAAATTTTTTTTTGAAATTTTGTGTAACTTTATTTCGATCGTTAATAAATAAAAGGGTAATTGTTGTTCTACTTATATGAAATTGCATTTCACTTTGCAATTTAAAAAATAGATATAAATTTATATTTATATCTCGTAATTTTATTGCGAAATAACGAACTAAAATATTATATACCTGTATAATATTTCTAAATGTATTAATCAGAGAATACTTAATTAAATTCCAAATTCGATTAATGTTGGGCCAAGAACTATATTATCGAATAAAATATAAAATTTGGGCCATGCCCATTGCAATGTATCACAAGCTAATTTATAGCCAAAAAACCATGGCCAAGTTAAATTACAAAAGAAAATACAATAATAAATAACAATACATCACTCATCACCAAAGCCATATCCCCACCAAATCTATTATCCAATCTACTGTACTATGAATCATCTGCCGCCTACATAAGGAGATAGAAGATTTCAGCAAATCTAATAAGTACATCAATCCCTACATGATCCCTACAATCCTGGAACTTCACCATGCTGAATAGTTGGAGGCATAGTTCCTTCACCAATTTTCAACACATCACATCTACTCCCTTACATCAACCTCCCCTATGTCACATATTCAACACTCCATTTATCTCTGCACAAACCAAAAACACAAATTATCTTCAAAGAAAGATGGAGAGCACATAAGGAAAAGAAAGGAGAAAGAAGACTGGAAAAGAAGAAGCATTCTGCAGCTTATCATTCCTCTCTACTCACAGCCCCAAATCCACCATTCCAAGTTTATTAAGAGTAAGCATTTTCCAGCCCCACTTCTTTTCATGCTTTAAAGAGGAACAATGAAACAAATCAATACTACAAGCATGAAAACTGAAATCCTAAGACTACTCCATTTATAACTAGAATAACTAATGAAAACAAGTTCTTCCTAAGCTATGAAATCAATTCAAGTGTGATTAATAATAACTTTTCCAACACTAGCACCTACTGCTGTTTACAACCTATGAAACCAAAATGAATTAATCTCTGCTACAACTTCTTAACTCAAACATGAAATGGTCAATAATCATAGTCCCTCAAACCTAGAATCATATGGGAAACGAGGGAGAAAAGTGAAAGGGGAAAAACAAGGAAAACTTAGCTTGGGGGGAGAGGTACGCTCGTCCCCTGCTGCTGTGAGCACGGCTGGGTATCAACGGCGAGAGGAAGGCAATGACGGAGCCATCGGAGCAGTCCACGAAGAGGAGCAGTGGTGGCTGAATGGAGGCAGAGCTGCTGCAGTCGATGGCATTCAGAGGTGATGTTCCGACGAGTAGCGGAGCTCCAGCCATTGCAGCGGTGGAGGTACTGCGATAGAAGCAAATCGGCGGCGGCCTTCCGAGTGATGACGGCGAGCTCACAGAGGCAAGGCTGACATAGGTGGAGACGGTCGACGGATGAGCTCCGTGCCTGTGCTTCAGTGCTGCAGCGACGATAGCAACAGCGGCACCATGGGCGCGGCGGTGTTTTATCTGCGAGAAGAAGAAGGACGACGGCGAGACACAGCAGCAGCGGCGGTGCTGACGCGGCGGCTATTGAAGAACGGAGGCGGCTCCGGTGACGCTGCAGCAGCATTGGCGTTGAGCGTTTGCCGGTGATGAAGCTGGAACGAGAAGGATCGAAGGTTGGCTTCAAGTTCTAGGGCTTTCGATTTAGGGATTTGTTTTGGGTGAAGGGAGAAGGGTAGCCGCCCGGCGGCGGCGGCGCTAATGGTGGTGCTGGCGGTGATTGGAGGGAGAAGGAAGCCGGCGATTCCTGCTGAGGAAGAAGAAGATCGAGAGAGAGGGTGAGCTCGAGAGAGAGAGCGTTTAGTGTGTGTGTGTGTATGCGTATGTGTTGCAGAAGGGGAAAATGGGTTCTTTCTACATGTGGGCTGGGTTTTAATTCATATGGGCCATAGTATAAAGTTGAAGGGATATTTTAAACATAGCCACCATTTTTCTCACCAAAGCCCCCTATGGAAATTAATAATAAAAATAATTTCAAATGTACTAATATACCCTTATGTAGCCCCCAAAATATAACCCCCAAACTTCACATCCTCAATCACAAAAGAATTCGAATATGAAAATTTTGAATTTTAGTTTTTGAGAAGGATGCAGTTCAAATGATGAAATAAATTGAGAAAAATTTGACGACTCCAACAAGAAAGATGAAGATTAATCATAGAAAAAATCGATTTTGAGATATAGTTCTATCATCTTCTAAGCACTTTTTAGAGTTATACGCAATCTGTGAAATTGCGGTGGCTCCAATTTGTCGCATGGTGCGTATCTGATCGATCTTATTTTTACAAGGTAATTAATGCACGAAAACTGGGATTTAATGAACACAAAAAGGGACACAAAGGATTTACGTGGTTCGATCTATTGGGATAGATCTATGTCCACGGAGCGAAAGTGTGTATGAATTTTATTGAGAGTATGCGTATAGCTTGTACAAAGATTGTTCTTCCCCTTCAATCTATTCTCAACCCCTATTTATAGGTATTTACATATGTAATCCAACTAGGATTACAAGTCTTTTCCTATTAGGACTCTTTGGCTTGATCTCCTCCTTTATTGGATAAACACCGTGCTTCTATATCTCTTGGAGCTTGAATTGTAGTCGATGTAGGAGTTGCCTTGGTGTAGAAGTCTCTTTGAAGTAGGTTGTAGTTGACTGGGCCGAGCTGTGCTGACTGGGCCGAACTGCATAGGGCTTTAGTTGGGCCGAGCTGCGTTGGCCGAGCTTAACTGTCGGGGCCCAATTATATTGGGCTCGATGCTTGGGCCTAGTAGCTAGGCCATATCCTATCACATCCCCCCCCCTAAAAAGATATAGAAGTGAGGGTGTGACTCGGGGTAGAAAGTTGAAGTATGAGTAGTGAAAGTGCATTGCCCCGTCGAAATTAGAATTTCGACGAAGTCAAAATGCGTACTGACTCGTTAGGACAAGGTCGAGCTTAATTTCGCATTGCCCCTTCGGAAATTAGATTTTGACGAAGTCAGAATGCGTACCGCCTCGTTAGGACGAGGTCGAGCTTAATTTCGTATTGCCCCTTCGGAAATTAGATTTTGATGAAGTCAGAATGTGTACCGCCTCATTAGGACGAGGTCGAGCTTAATTTCGCATTGCCCCTTCAGAAATTAGATTTCGACGAAGTTAGAATGCGTACCGCCTCATTAGGACGAGGTCGAGCTTAATTTCGCATTGCCCCTTCGGAAATTAGATTTCGACGAAGTTGGAATGCGTACCACCTCGTTAGGACGAGGTTGGTATGAAGTGTGGCGGAGTGGCTTGGCGCAAATCAGCATTGCGGACAAGGTCAAACACGTGATGTGTCAGTTACATTAAATGTGCCGTTTGGGGTCCCGATAAAGTAGGCACGTGCGTGTTGTGGGGGGAATGTGAAAAGGCGGAAAGTTACTAAAACTTCTTTCAGACGCCGCAATCATTCATTTTTGAAATTCAGAACCCTAAAAATCTCGGCAATTCATCTTCAACCTTCATGATTGCAGCGTTGCCGTCGGTGTTGCGCCAGAATCCAGTGAACTTTTTTGTTTTCACCACAGTCGTCCATCGCTTAAAAAGTAAGTTTCCATGGCTTTCTCTTCTTTTATTCACGAGTCGAGCGGTAGTGGTAGTCGGGATTTTGGTGAAAGGTCCATGTCACCGCCGATATCCCATCCGCCGAAAAGTGTAGATATAGATGTATATACCTGTAGAATCGAACATTCCGTCAAAACGTAAAGTTGTTTTTCCCCCTCCTTCGAAGTCTATAGGAAAGGTGACAAATTTTGCCTCAACCCTAGATTCTTCGCAATTTTAGCAATTGCGAGAAATTATTTATTTCTAAATACTATCGAGCTTGTAGTTCCCCGGCCGGAGGATAGGGCTTCGGATCCGCCGGTTGGATTCATAACTCTTTACGAAGACTGTTTAAACCACGATCTTCGTCTTCCCCTTCCCTCTATTTTCGCCGATCTTCTTCGGAAGTTCGGCATTCCCTTAGCTCAGATAATGCCAAACTCATTTAGGCAGTTCACGGGTTTGGGCATACTTAGTAGTCGTCACGGGGTCGGCCTGTCAGTAGAGCTGATCCTGAAATATTTCCAATTCAATTCATTCAAAGGGTGGTACTACTTGACACCCCGTCTTGACTTTAGAGTCAAGACGAAGTTAAAGATCCCGAACTGGCAGTCTAAGTTCTTCTTCTGCCGGTTCGGTAAGGTCCCACAGTTCGTGTGGAATGTGGGTAAGCTGAGGAACCAGGGCACCGAAGAGAAGAGCTTCGGTGCTCTTGAGGAAGTGTTAACTGAGCCTCGTCGAGGAAGAGTTCACCGAGGCTGATCTTGTGAGGGCGGGGCTGAGCCCTTATGATCCAGACTCCATGGTTGAGCCGGTGAAGGGTGAGGCTCCACTTGGTCCGTTTTTATCCTATTTTATGTTTTCCATGTCATTGTGATAAGGCTCCCACTGTGTTTCTCAGCAGTGAAACTACTCGGTCTGAAGAGGACAAGGTCCAGCTCTACTGAGAAGCTAACGTCCGAGGCTTCATCGGAGCGAACAGAGAGCGGACTAGGCTCATCACCAATGGGGTCCCCTCCGGAGCGACCCCTCATTCGTAAAAAGAAACTGCAGAAGTTGGTTGTTGCCACTTTGATCGAAGAAGAGGATTGCACTGTCACTGCAGTCCGATCGTCTGGTGGTGTAGGAGGCTAGGGTTTTGAAGAACTGGTGAATCGGCGTCAGCCGTTCCCCGAGGTAGTATCGTACCTTCATCTGTGCTTCGGCATCTCCTTTATTTTTTGCAAACATTAATATTTGCTGATGTAGGGTGCCGAGGATATGGCGACGAGACTGAGTGATTTGGCCTTAGAATTGAGCGGTTTCCTGACCACCGGGGTTGACCGCTACTACGAGCTGGCCCAGATTCATCGTGACCTGGAAAATGAGAAGGGCGGCCTCGCCAACCGATTGGCGTTGGCCGAAACCAAACTGGCGGTGGAGCGGGCTGCTACCGAGGCGGCAAAGATAGAGGCGGCCTCGTAGAGGGCCGAGGCGGAGGCGGCGAGGCGGCGGGAAGTCGAAATGGTTGCCGGGCAGGGGCCTGCTGCTTCGGGCATATACAGAGAGACTCTTCCGCTCCGAGAAGTTCTCGGAGCTTGCCGGGCAGGTGGCCTCGGTCCTGAACGCTCGTGCTGTCAGTGACACCATCGACAGCATTGCTGCTGATATTCCGGATTTAGATAAATCCAAGTACGGTTATCAGGAGATGTCGGATGAGGCCGTGCACTGCAAGTATGCCTGAGGCCTTACTGAAGGCATCCAAGTTATCCCTCTACTGGATAGCTTGGCCTCGGCATCCACTGTTCTGACCGCCGAGGTGGTGGAAAATTGCCCGGTCGACCGGGATGATGAGCTGGAAGAGCTGATCGCTGGCCTCAGCCGCACTGCGGAGACCGAGGCGGAGGATGCTGGCCACGAAGGAGTGGAAGCCGAGGAGAATGACGAGGCCAAAATCGGGGGTGAGGGTGAAACTGCTCCGGCTACTGATGGGGCCTCTCGTGAGGATGAAGAGAACGCCGGAGTGGTCAGTTGATCACCTCCTTGTATTTTTTATTTTTTTTAGTGTAGGGAACTTGTACTACGGCATTGCTAGGATGTCGTTTCACCTCTGCCCTAGTGGCTATAAAACTTCAAGTTTTAATTAAAATCTTTTTCGTGTTTATGTAGTCTTCTTCTTCTCCGAAACTTTTCGATGCATCTCCGTATATAGCCCAAATCAATAACTTACTGCGAGCTCTTGAAGCTAAGAATGTCGAAGTCCTTCATTGGAAAGACCAAGCTGGCCATATCTAGGACGAGGCCGACGTGAGACTTAGAGCCGCTCAAATCAGAAATGACGAGCTTCAAGCTCGGCTCCTGGAGCTTGGAGATAAGTTTGATGCCGTGAAGAAAGAAGCCGATAAGATCGCCGAGGAGCACGCTGAGTACGAGACCATTGTCCGCCGAAACGGCGGGAAAACCATTGCTGAAGTGGACGCAAAGGTGACAGAGGTCACAACCCGGTGCCAGGATTACCAAGAAAGATACGGAGTTGACTCCTGGCAGCTCCGAGATCAGATGGTCGAGCTGAAACGAGTAGCCGGCATGTACGAAGTGATCTTACCTCGGTGCCCGAAGTTGGCTGCTCGGTTGGCAAAGAACGCTTGTCCTTCAAGTTCATCCACCCCCGCCGGTCCCTCGAGTTCGTCCACTCCCGCGGGTCGATCGAATATGAGATTCATGCGCCACTCGAAGGAGTTTTATGAACAAGAACGGCAATCGTTGGCTCGATAAGGATGAGGTCGGAGCCTTCAATCGGGTAGGTGTAGGGGTCGAGGATGAGGTGGTGGTGAACGAGGTCGAGGCAGCTTCAGTATAGATGAAGTTTTAAATTTTAACTCCGACGGTGATTTTACCACAAGATGGCTTATTTTAGGAAACCTAAGCCTTCGAGTTCGTCGTGATCACCATGTAATTGTACTTTTCCATTTTTGAAATAAAATGGGATTTTGTGTACTTGTATAAGCCTTTTACCTTATTTTTAATATTTCCTTGTTTTAAACAAAGGTAGGCCATAATGAGCATTACCTCGTCATGAGATGAGGTTTAGTTTGAATAACACGACTTCATCAAAGACGAAGTTTAGGCTTTAATTAGTACGACCTCGTCTTCAGACGAGGTTTAGGCTTTGAATAGCACGACTTCGTCAAAGATGAAGTTTAGGCTTTAATTAGCACGACCTCATCTTTAGACTAGGTTTAGGCTCTTTTCCGTTTTAAACAAAGGCCGTATCTTTGTTTTTAACCGAGGTGGTGCCTCCTCGTTTTAAACAACAGTAGTTCTTCCTAGCTTTTAACAAAGGTGGTGCCTTCGTTTTAAGCCGAGGCAGTTTGTACTTCTATTTTTGACAAGGTTAGGTTGGTACGCGCGTTTAGAATTTACCCCAAATATGGAGTTTATTAAGTTTCCCTCGTCAGGGTTTTAGAATAAAAGATCAAAATATTAAATATAAGTGGGAGAGAGAGACATGCATGATATGATATGCAAGGATTTAAACGAATAATAAAGGAAAAATAAAAATTTATTGATAAAAAAACCAAAGTTTTTAAAAAAAGAAAATAGCTGACAAGACGACCGGACTCTTGACACCTACGACTTTAAATGAACTGATCTTGGACATTACTCTCCTCCACTTATACAAAGTATTTCTTTAAATGAGCAATGTGCCATGTGCGGGGTAAGGGCTCACTGGATAACTGGGCGAGCTTGTACGACCCTTTGCCGAGGACTTCTTCAACTCGGTACGGTCCTTCCCATGTGGCTTCAAGCTTGCCGAGCCTTTCCGCTTTACTGACCTCGTTGTTCCGAAGTACAAGGTCGCCTGCTTGGAATTGTTTGTACTTCACTCTTTGGTTGTAGTACCGAGCTACTTGTTGCTTGTACTTGGCTTCTCTTATGTAGGCGAGCTCTCATTTCTCTTCCAACAAATCCAGTTCGGTTCGGAGGTCTTCCTCGTTAACTTCGGCTGTGAAGTTGAGAGTGCGCGGGCTCGGCAGGCCGATCTCTACCGGGATTACTGCTTCGGTTCCATACACCAAACTATAAGGTGTTTCACCGTTCGAGGTCCGGGAGTTGTTCGGTACGACCATAGGACTTGGGGTAAATTTGCTGCCCAATTTCCTTTAGCTTTGTCGTGGCGGGTTTTGAGTCCCTTGATGATCGTTCTGTTTGTAACTTCGGTTTGGCCGTTCGCTTGAGGATGAGCTACCAAAGTGAACTTTTGGTGAAAGTGAAGCCCTTCACACCATTCTCTGAATGTCCGATCGGTGAATTGCGTTTCGTTATCCGAAACGAGGGTGTGAGGTACACCGAAGCGGCAAACCACATTCTTCCATACGAAGTTGAGGGCGTTCTTGCTTGTGATCTTTGCCAAGGGTTCGGCTTCGACCCACTTAGTGAAGTAGTTGATGGCTATGATGAGGAACTGGAGCTGTCCGGGAGCTTTATCAAATGGTCCGACGATGTCAATTCCCCATTGCACGAACAGCCACGGGCTTTGCAATGCTTATGAGGTCGGTTTGAGGTAATCTCGGCACCGTCCCATGGATTTGATATTTTGGGCACTTTTTGACCAGTTCGACTGCGTCTTGGAACATCGTGGGCCAATAGTATCCCCAGCGCATGACCTTCTTTGACAGTGCTCGAGCTCCGATATGGCTTCGTCATGACCCTTCATGAACTTCACGTAACGCATAGCTTGCTTGGTTCGGCCCAACACATCTTAGGAGAGGTTGAAGGTATGACTTTCTATACAGAATTCCTTCCTGTAGAACGTACTTCGGTGACTTGCTTAAGATCTTTCTTGCCTCAAGCTTGTCGCTGGGTAGCTCGCCCTTCTCCAAATAATTCCGAAGAGGAGTCATCCAATTCGGCGCATCATCATCAATTACGAGGCCAATCTCAGCTTCCTCTATACTTCGGTGCTTGACTCCTTCCACGGGAGAGCTTGTTGACGAGGACGCCAATTTGCTTAAAGCATCGGCTCGGGTATTTGCTCCTCTTGGGATTCGTACCAACTCGAAGTAGGTGAAGCTTTCTTGCAGACTCTTAGCTTTTTGGAGATACTTCTTCATTCTGTCGCCCTTTGCCTCGTATGTGCCGAGCATATGGCTGACTATGACTTGGGAGTCACAGTAGACTTGTACAGCTTGTATTTGGAGACTTTGAGCGAGGCGAAGTCCGGCAATTAAGGCTTCATACTCCACTTCATTGTTTGTGGTAGGGAAGTCGAACCGAAGTGCATAGGTTATCTCCTGCTCGTCTGGACTGAGAAGTATGATGCCTGCACCGCTTCCTGATTTTCCAGAAGCCCCGTCCACGTATACCTTCCAACAGTGTTTGGGCGGTTTGCTTGTGGGTTCGGCTCCGACAATTTCCGAGGCAGTATCAAGTAGCTTCGGTGCTTCCGTAAACTTAGACTCCACAAGGAAGTCAGCTAAGGCTTGGCCTTTGATAGCACTGCGTGGACAGTAGCTGATGTCGTGCTCACCCAGCTCGACTGCCCATTTCGCAATTCTCCCCGAAGCTTCAGGCTTCAATAGCACTTGCCGAAGTGGAAGGTCGGTGAGGACCTGTATCGGATATGCTTGGAAATAAGGTCGTAGCCTCCTTGCGGCGTTTACTAACGCTAGTGCTATTTTCTCTAATGGCTGGTACCTCGTCTCTGGTCCTTTGAGTGCTCGGCTGATGAAGTAGACCGGGAGTTGCTGACGTTTTTCTTCACGTACTAGGACTGCACTTATAGTTTCATCCGAAGCCACGAGGTATAGGGAGAGAATTTCACTTTCGTGCGGGACCGACAAGGTTGGAAGCTTGGAGAGGTACTTTTTCAGGTCGGCAAACGCTGAATTCTGTTCCTCTTCCCATTTAAAGACCGGGTTCTTCTTAAGAATCTTGAAGAACGGGAGTTGCTTCTCTGCCGCTTTCGAAAGGAACCGACTTAGAGCAGCTAGGCAGCCCATCAGTTTATGCACGTCGTGAATCTTCTCCGGAACTTTCATCTCTTGGACAGCTCGGACCTTGGATGGGTTGGCCTTTAATCCTTCTTGAGAAACCCAACATCCTAAAAATCTTTCGGATCGGACCATAAAGGTGCACTTTTTAGGATTCAGCTTTAGGTTGACTTTCCGAAGGAGGCCGAGGATGATCTTGAGGTCGTCGGCATAGGTGGCTGGCTCCTTGCTTTTGACGACGATGTCGTCCATATATACCTCCATATTTTTGCCGATGTAGGGCTCGAATATCTTGTCCACCATTCTTTGATAAGTGGCTCCAGCATTCTTTAGTCCGAAAGGCATTTTCTTGTATGCGAAGACACCGAAGTCAGTGATGAAAGTTGTCTTCAGTGCGTCTTCGTCACTCATCAAGACTTGGTGATATCCTTATACAGATCTAAGAAGCTGAAAACCTTATGGCCGACCAGAGCCTCGACTTCTTGTCGATGTTGGGAGGGATAACAGTCTTTGGGGCAGTGTTTATTTAGGTCGGTGTAGTCGATACACATTCGCCAACCTCCTTCTTGTTTCTTCACCATCACCGGGTTAGCAATCCACGTCGGATATCTGACCTCGAAGAGTATTCGTGCTTCTAACAGTTGGTGCACAATCGTCATGTATGACCTGGTTCCGGTCTGCTGCGAATACCCACTGCTTTTGCCGGACTGGCTTTACTCCCGAGTCAATGTTCAGCCGGTGTGTGATAACATCTGGTAAAACTCTGGTCATGTCAAGCGGTGACCAAGCGAAGACATCTCTATATTTCCGAAGTAGTTGGACAATTTACTTGCGAAGTTCGGCTCCTCCAGCGAAGCCTACTTTGACGACCTTAGTCGGGTCATTTTTGTACAATACAACGGCTTCCACTGGCTCGTAAAATGCAGAATTGTCTTCCACCAACTCTTCGGGTTTCTGTAGTTGCTATGCCTGCGGATGCTGAGGTGTTCCCACACCTCGTAGGGCGATCTGCATGCACTCCTTTGCTCTTTTCTGGTTGCCGTGAACTACGATTACCCTATTTTTTGATGGAATTTTGATCGTTAGGTGGTACGCCGAGCATATTGCCTTCATTGCGACCAACCAATCTCTTCCTAGGATGATGTTATAGGGAGAGTTCGCCTTGACGACAAAAAAGCTGATGAGTTTAGTGGATGACAATGGATGCTTACCCACTGTCACTGGGAGTTGGACTATCCCTTCGGTTTGCGTCTCTTATTGGACGAAGCTTTTCAGGGGAATTGGTGCTGGTGTTAAAAAAGCTTCTTCGACCCCTAGCTTCTCGAAACAATCCTTAAAGAGCACGCTTACCGAGGCCCCACTGTCGATGAAGATTCGTTGGACAAGCTTATTGGCCACCACTGCCTCGATCACAATGGCATCTTGGTGAGGTATCATTGGTGGCACCGGGTCCTTCTCCGAGAAAGTAATGGCCTCATCCTTTTTGAACCTTTTCTGTAAAGGTTCGTCAGCAGGGGGACTTCTAGCCTCGGCCTTGAGTGACGACTTCGTTGCTCCTTGCGGGAGTCCGGTAATAGCGGTGATGATTCCGTCGATCTGGGGTTGATCTTCGTCTCCATCCTCATCATCACGCCTACTCTTTTTGTCACCATGGGGGAACAATTGTTCCCTCCTCAGTTTCTGCGCTTTCCCCTGCCCTGAGGTCGGGCATCATGTTGGCCGTGACTTTGGTACTTTCTAAACGTACCGTCGTGCACCATGTGCTGGATATCCGCAGCTAGCTCCCTGCAGTCCTCCGTGTCATGGCCGTAATCCTCATGGAATCGGCAGTATTTGTCCTTGAATTGGCGTTTCGACCCACTGCGTAACATGGGCTGAGGCTTCCCAAATAGGTTGGCATAAAGCTCATAAATCTCTGTCCTCAGCTTTGTCAGTGGTGTAAACTGGGTCTTCTCTGGAGTTTGCCGAGGTCTAAGTCGGGATTCAATTGGGCCTCGCTGCAGTCTATCTAGGGCACTTCGGCGGCTTTGACTTCGGTCATTGCGCTCTTCTTTCCTCCGATCGGACAGTTTAGGCTTATCAGCCTCGCGCTTCTTCCTATCTGCTTCATCTGCGCGTGCGAATCGATCCGCGATGTTCCACAGTTGCTTCGATGTTCGAGGCTCTTCCCTGACGATCTCCTTGTAGAGAGCACCAGACTAGATGGCATTCTGGAAGGCCGAGATGAGGACTTCGTCAGTCAAGCGATCGACTTTTAGGCTTTCCTTATTAAACCTAGTCATAAAGTCGCTTATTGACTCTCCTCGTCTCTGCCTTATGGAAAGAAGTTGGGCAGGGGTGGTTTTTGCCTCGGCTTTCTGGAAAAATCTGCGTTCGAAGGCGTCGAGTAGGTCGGCGTATGATCTGATACTGCATGGAGGCAGGTTATCGAACCAACTACGGGCGTTATCCACAAGCAGTTCGGGGAATACCTTACACATGTAGGTATCCTTGCTGAGACCTTGATTCATCATATTGTACTGATATTGGGACAAAAAATTCCTCGGATCGCATAAGCCGTTATAAGGCTTGATCGGAGGTACTCAATACTTCTCCGGGAGAGGAGTGTAGAGTATTTTGTTGGTGAAGGGAGTAGAGATCTTACTATAAACAGTAAATCTCCCTTCTCGGTAATCGTCGTCACGCCGAGGTGAAATAGTGTGATGACGAGGTGGGGTGATGCTACGCCGAGGTGAAAGTCTGTGGTTTCCTCGTCGTTCATCATTGAACCTCCTTTGACGAGTTGCGGCGTCTCGTGCTCCCACGATTTGGACGCTTTGAGAATTGTGTTGCTGCTGGGAATGGGATGTAGCTCCACGTTCTCCATCTCGTTTTCCAGCTCTTTGTTGGTTGACGAACTGGAGGAATTCTGGGCCTTTATATACGAGGAAACTTTTCACTGCGTCTTCAAGCTCATGCGGCTGGAGCTTTGGGACTTCCTCTTCGTCATGACCACTGTTGCGACCTTCTTGGCTGGGGTGGAGTGGTTTGCCGAATTGGTCTACCAGGATGTCTCCCACATGCCCTTCTGGAGTCTGCGCACGCTCCTTCCCGGGGCGTCTGCGATTAGAGCTAGGCGGCTGGCTGGAGGCTTCGTTGGATTCTTGAGGGGTTTGCCGGGTTTGCTAGGCGGGTTTATGCTGAGCTTCCCTCTCCTTAGCGGCAACATCGGTGGCGGACTTATTAGCGGCAGCAGTAGATCGTGTTGATTTTCCGGCCATCGTGATTGTAGCAAACTTGCAAAATTTGATCGAGATTCACAGATTTTCAGTTCTCACAGACGGCGCTAGTGATCGATCTTATTTTTGCAAGGTAATTAATGCACGAAAACTGGGATTTAATGAACACGAAAAGGGACACAAAGGATTTACGTGGTTCGATCTATTGGGATAGATCTACGTCCACGGAGCGAAAGTGTGTATGGATTTTATTGAGAGTATGCGTATAGCTTGTACAAAGATTGTTCTCCCCCTTCAATCTATTCTCAACCCCTATTTATAGGTATTTACATATGTAATCCGACTAGGATTAGAAGTCTTTTCCTATTAGGACTCTTTGGCTTGATCTCCTCCTTTATTGGATAAACACTGTGCTTCTATATCTCTTGGAACTTGAATTGTAGTCGATGTAGGAGTTGCCTTGGTGTAGAAGTCTCTTTGAAGTAGGTTGTAGTTGACTGGGCCGAGCTGTGCTGACTGGGCCGAACTGCATAGGGCTCTAGTTGGGCCGAGCTGCGTTGGCCGAGCTTAACTGTCGGGGCCCAATTATATTGGGCTCGATGCTTGGGCCTAGTAGCTAGGCCATACCTTATCAGTATCCATAGATAAAAATTGTTCAAGAAAATATATTCTGTTGAAGCTTTTGAGGAAACACATGGTGGGCAAGGTTTAATTCGCCATGCTTCAGCCTTCGTGATTTCATTTTTCTTTCTGCTGTCGTGTTCCTCAAGTGGGTATTAACTGCTCTTCTTCATATATTAATCTTGCGGCTGTAAACCCTCAAAACTTGCAGTTGTAAAGTTATTGGGGGGCTGTAGGAATTTAATTAGGGATTTAACATTGTGGGCTATGTAACTTATGAAAGGGTATATTAGTATATTTATAATTATTTTTATTATTATTTTATTAAGGGGGCTACGGTGAGAAAAACTGTGGCTATGTTTAAAATCCTCGAAAGTTGAAAACGGGCTTCTATAGGCGGGCCAAGAATTACATCAGATAGGTTTATGGATTTGGGCTTCATACAGGCTGGGCTCAGTTAAATTCTTGTAATTAAAATGGATTAAGACTTATTAATATGTAAGATTTAATTAATTAAGGTTTAATTAATTTACAAAGTTTTAATTAGCTTAATAAAGTATTCCGGAATTTATTTTAATTTTGGACTAAATAATTCAACGAATATTCGAACCCAATTAATTATTTAATTGGACTAGTTATTAATAAGGAAATGATTATTCTATTAATAAAAAGGTTTAAAGGATTCAATCAAATCTGTTATCCCTAACGGATTTATAATCAAGAAAAATAGAAGGCGAATATATTTTCCTTAGATTTATTTTAAGAATTTTAGAATTCTTATTGTATCGTTATGAATAGGCGCGGTTCGATGAGATATTAATTTAGACGTTGCTTATCAAGATCGGTCATTCTACTACGCTTCAAGAGGTGGACTTATTCTTCCAAAGTATACGAGTTATATATGCTCATGGTTTTAAATATGCAAAACTGGTTTCCATGAAAATATTTTAATGTGCGCTCTACATGTTTAATGCTCTGAAGTAATCGATCGAGATTCATCGCTTAGCCTTATAAACTAGCCTTGAATCGTGTACACTCCCCTGGTAGTTATGTGATTGGTTGATCTCTCTCACATACTATTTCAATAGAATTCCTGAGTTTCGACTCGGAATTCACCAGCTCAAATAGACTCTCCGGTTTCGACCCGAAGTCTGGATATGTGGATTCGTCGGTGGCTAGAGGTCCGGAATCACAGTAAGAGTAACTGTAGAGTGCAACATGAAGCAGCTGCAAATAAAATTGATTTAGCATGCTTAGTTGATCTTTGTTTTCCAAAACCTCTAGTGCATGCCTATGATATGGATAACCTGCTATGTTTCCAAGCTTTTGATAAAATGCGCAGCCCACTGAGTATATTAGTACTCAGCCCAAAATATTTCAAATATTTTCAGGTTGATGCTGCGGCGGTGACGGTGCGGAGTTGAGGCTAGGAAATCTCTTTTTGATTAAGCTTCCGCAAAATGTATTTTCGTTTTGAAACTTGAATTACTGCACTCTGAACTTGTTATTATCTAATCTCGAGATCTTGAACTCGACTATATCTATTGAATAATGGACTTATGTTGATTCGTTGAGCCATCGAATCCTATGCGATCCTAGTATAATGATATGTTGTTATGTTGGGTATATTGCCGTTGTATTTATTCTGGCTTATCCCCTTTGCAAAGAGATACTACCCAAATTTTCGGGAAGTATCAATCGATAATTGAAATAAAATCCCCTTTCTGTCCCCTCTTCTTTATTCCAACCCCTAGTCACACCCTTGGCGCGTGTGCCTTCCCTCGGGAATTGGGACGTGACAATAACGCTAATTCGGAAAACCTTTGTCTTATTTCCGGATCAAATGTTGGGACGTATGGAGTTTGAGCTTTATAACGCCGATTTGGAAACCTTTGTCTTATTTCCGAATCAAACGTTGGGACGTAGGGAGTTTGGGTTTTATAACGCCGATTCGGAAAACTTTTGTCTTATTTCTGAATCAAATGCTAATTTGGAGACTTTCCGTAAAGAATACAATCGTATCCAACGAAGAAAGCCTTGAATATGACACATAAATCTCTTCGTGAAAAATATAATCGTATGCCACGAAGAAAGCCTTTGAATATTAGAGAGAAATTCGTAGCGAATTCTAACTCCAACTTCTTGAGCTTATGATTATGATTTCTGGTGTGATTTTGAAGTGAATGGAGAGCTCTATTTATAGGTGTAGAAGGAGCATGCTTGGTGGGCTTTGATGATGAGGTGTCACAATTCTATTGGCTCTCAAATATTGATATATATCAATAAAAGATTTAACTTATTGCCAAAGAAATAGATCTCCATCTTGAATATCTTTATTATTAAATATATTATTTTAATTTAGATTTCATAAGATTCTAAATCAAATAAACATATAATCAAGTAAAGATATTTATTTTCTTTTTTTTCTTAAAATTTTGGTGCCTACAAATGCCCCCTCGAGACTTGTTCATGAATGATTTGTCGTGAAAATGGGCGAGTCTCGATAATTGTTAGATAGTTTATACTCTTATCAAGGAGTTTTTGATTTTTCAATTTGTGAATAGTTTATACTCATATTCAAGAGTTTCTTTTATTTGTTAGAAAGTTTATACTCATTCCAAGGAGTTCTTCAATTTGTTAGAAAATTTATACACATTTCAAGGAGTTCTTCAATTTGACGTTGGATTTGAATTTGTAAATAGTTTATACTCGTATTTAGGAGTTCTTGATCTTCATTTTGATTTATAAATAGTTTATACTCGTATTTAGGAGTTCTTCAATTTGTTAGAAAGTTTATGCTCGTATCAAGGAGCTTTGTTGGACTTGGATTTGGAGTTAGATAGTTTATGCTCGTATCAAGGAGCTTTGTTGGAATTTGATTTGGAGTTAGATAGTTTATGCTCGTACCAAGGAGCTTTGATTTGTAAAACCTTTTATACTCATGTCAAGGAGTCTTCATTTGATTTGGATTTGTTGACATTTTATACTCATGTCAAGAGTATTCACTTGATTTGAAATTGTAGACATTTTATACTCGTGTCAAGGAGTCCTTAAATCTCTTTATTTGGACAGTTTAGATGGTTTTGACTCGTATCTAGGAGCTTTATGGACAGTTTAAACTCTTGTCTGGGATTATTTTTTTTCATGGATCGCCACATACATTGGGAGATTAGACCATGAATAGATTTGTAGTCTTTTCTCATCTTCACTTGGAGTTTCTTCAAAAGATTTGCCCCCATATTCGATTTCTTAATTTTGTTGAAGTTCATGAGGCTCTTATGTCGAGATTTCTTCAACTTCATTTATAATCATGCTCAACTCCATGTCGTGAGCTCTAGTGGCCATTTCCTCGAAGGTCTTTGGTTGAATTCCCTTCAAGATGTATTGCAGACTCCAATGCATGCCTTGGATGCACATCTCGATTGTAGAAGCTTTAGATAGTCAATCTTTGCAATTCAAACTTAAGTTCCTCCAACGATTGATGTATTCGATGACGGGCTCTTCTTTGAATTGACTTGTTTTTGTAAGCTCGACCATGCTCATTGTTCTTCGAGTGCTGTAGAAGCGATTCATAAATTCTTTCTCTAATTGTCCCCAACTATCGATTGAATTAAGCTCCAAGTTAGTATACCAATCAAATGCATTGTCTTTCAAAGAGCGCACGAGTTGTTTCACCATGTGATCTCCATATGTCCCTGCATCATTGCAAGTCCCAATAATATGAGCCACATGTTGCTTTGGATTGCCTTGACCATCAAATTGTAGAAATTTTGGCGGTTGGTAGCCGACTAGCATCTTCAAGCGATCAATCCTTGGAGTATATGGCTTGCTATATGCCCATGATGATTTGGTGTTGCCTTCAATTTTATCTTTGATTGATCCAACGATGAATTCTTTGAGTTGATCAACATGGATTAAACAATCCGAATGGACTTCAAGTTTTGTGGCTGGAGGTTTTTTACATTCTTCCTTTTGTGGCTTTTTGATTTCATGAGCTTCCTCATGTTGCTCGCTATTTTCATCAAGGATCCTTTCTTTCTCCAACTTTGCAATCGTGATATCTCGTTCGTAAACTTGTTTGGCGAGCCCTTCAACAAGCTTTGTCAAATTTGCGATTTGCTCTTCCAATGTTGCAGACATCTTGATGCTTGATTGATTTTGTGAAGAGTAGAGATGATAGGTAGAGATGGTCCCACCGGGCGTGCCAAAATTTGTAAACACAAATTTTATGTATTTAATAAATAAATACGAAATTGCGTACAAATCAAAAATATATGGATTGAAATATATATTTGCGATACAATCTCTATATAATCCTCTGATTCTTTTCTTCACTTTGCTTCTTGAATGATATTTGGGCAGCTCCCGAGATTTGAGGAGAATTTAGTACTCCTCGATCTCCTTGGACTTGACTTTTACAAGTAGACATGGGTGACTTTCGTCTTATTTCTGAGTCACACGTTGGACTTGAGCTTCGAACAATATAACGCTGATGTCGGAGGACTTTAGTCCTATTTCCGAATCAAGGACGTAGGGATTTGGGCTTTATAACGCTGATTCGGAAAACCTTTGTCTTATTTTCGGATCAAAATATTGGGACGTATGGAGTTTGAGCTTTATAACGCCGATTCGGAAAACCTTTGTCTTATTTCCGAATCAAACGTTGGGACGTAGCGAGTTTGAGTTTTATAACTCCGATTCAGAAAACCTTTGTCTTATTTCTGAATCAAACGCTAATTTGGAGACTTTCCGTAAAGGATACAATCGTGTCCAACGAAGAAAGCCTTGAAAATGACACATAAATCTCTTCGTGAAAAATATAATCGTATTCCACGAAAAAAGCCTTTGAATATTAAAGAGAAATTCGTAGCGAATTCTAACTCCAACTTCTTGAGCTTATGATTATAATTTCTGGTGTGATTTTGAAGTGAATGAAGAACTCTATTTATAGGTGTAGAAGGAGCATGCTTGATGGACTTTTGGGCTCCATGGTGGGCTTTGATGATGAGGTGTCACAATTCTATTGGCTCTCAAATATTGATATATATCAATAAAAGATTTAACTTATTAGCAAAGAAATAGATCTCCATCTTGAATATCTTTATTATTAAATATATTATTTTAATTTAAATTTCATAAGATTCTAAATCAAATAAACATATAATCAAATAAAAATATTTATTTTCTTTTTTTTTATTAAAATTTCGGTGCCTACAATACGGCTAGGCTAACACACTCACACAATTTCTTGGACACTTGTGCAATCGACTACGTTGCATTGCATATCCCAAAACATACCCAATTATATCCCATAAATTAAATTAAACACACAAAACTGTCAATCTCTATCTCTCTCTACTCTCTAGTGTATCTGTCTGTAGATAAGTGAGTCAACGTAACCGACTTAAGTTTATTAGTGTATCTATATTTTATTTATGACCAACACCGTCTCAAAAAAAATATAAATAAATAAATAAATAAACATAAATTTATTTATACCAATTCCTTTAGTTGTCTTTATTATAAACTACAGAAAATTTTGTGTGAAGATGTCTTACGAGTCAAAAGTTTAAATAATTACAACACGGGTTAGATGTCAACACGGGTTAAGATTTGGTCCCAAATTCATATCGGATCCAATATCTGTAGTTTTAGCTGTTATTTATACTAGTATTGCGCTCGTGATATAAATTATAAGAGTAATAAAATAACAACAAATTTGAAACTATATATTTTTCTCTCACATTATTATTGAACAACATAATACATTATATTACGTTATTTTTATCTTCAATAAAAAATTAATTCTCATAATTTTAGAAACTTAAAATAATTTTAAGATAATATAAGTAAATATAACTTTAAATATTTATGTGACAGAAACATAAGCTTCCTATAAACTATTATAGTAAAACTACTATTGAAATTAAGATATTTAAATTAATATTTTTGGTATTTTATTTAGATTCATAATAGTTATCTAATCTAAATAATTAATTACTAAGTTCCTTTAGTAATTTAATACATTTCTTTGAAAAAAATAATGCATCAAGAAATTAAACAAATAGATCATGATTACTGTAATATCCCGTATTTTTCTTAAATTCTCGTTATTATTTAAGTAAATGAATTAAGGAAAAGTCATCCGTTTTCTAATATTTAATTTCTATTTTTAGACCAAAGTTATGTTTAACGAGAAGAACCCTCTTTATTAATCAATTGGAAGGAGGAAGTAATACTACCTAAAGTAGGATCAAATGTCTATTTGATTACTAAGATAGCTTTGTTCTATTACCGAAATCGATTAAGTAATTTATTCAATGTATGGATTGAATAAATTATTAGAATTTTCTATTACCTTAATGGAGAATTATTAAGTTAAACATGTTGATTAAATATTAAGTCTTAATAGTTAAATATACCCTAAAAATATAAGAATATAAGTTTTATACCCTACACTATAAAACTATAACTTTATACCCTATTTTGAGTAAAATGACAAACTTACCCTTAAAAAGTGGTGGTCATATTTCCTCTCTCCTACTTTATGTTTTTCCTTTTTTTTATTTTATGGACAAAACAAAACTCACACGGTTGTTTTGCAAAGATTGCAAACACGGTTTGCAATTTATTTGTGCAGAAACACTGTTTTCCTCATTTTTGTAAGAATATTAATAAATAAGAAATCAAAAATAAATTCATTTATTTCAAGCAACAACCAAATCTGAATTATTCTTCACTTCATTCAATTAAAGTATTGATGCATTAATGGATGAATCAGAAATTGAACAAAATACAACAACAATTAGAAAAGTGTAGCACACAAACTTGAAAGAAACCTTGAAATTAAAATTGTAGAGAGAGAAAGTTATAGAATTCGATTTTTTGGTTCGATTTCTGGGTTATTTCGAAGGATATTTCTTTCCTGAGGTGCTAAGAAAAAAGGTAATTACATTTATATTTTGCTTTTTTCGTTTTATTTTAGCGTTAAAAAAATTAATTGTTGTTCAAAATTACACGGTATTTTTTCTAATTTACACGGTTGAAATTAGAATTTACACGGTTTTAATGTATATTAACCGTGTAAGTAAGTTATTTTTTTACTTTTGTGAATGTTGACCAATTACACGGTCAAAATTACACGGTTAAAACTTAAAATAACAAATTGCACGGTTTTAATGTACCTTAACCGTGTAAAATAAGTTATTGTTTGACTCTGAATGTTGACCAATTACACGGTATAAACATATATTTAACCGTGTAAATTTGTTTCCACCGTGTAATGGCAGAGAAATTTTTTCTTAGTGTAATTTCATCCATTTGACCTATTGTTTCTTGCTACTTTTCAGCTATGTCTTTTCAGCGAATATATATCTGTCACAGTGGGTATTGGGAGAGAATCAAATACGTTGGAGGCGATTGTTTTCTCGTGCATTTTCCCATTTTGAACATTACACGTGATAATGTAGTACGAGAGCTCCGTGAACAATTGGGCGACGAAACTGAATTTTTGCTCTACTATTTGACTTTAATCGACAATGAAAGGATGAAAGTCATTTTAAGTAGCAATACCGATCTATTGCGGTTGATTATTGAGCAAAAAGAAAAACCAACGGTTTATGCCATTAGCAAGGATAAGAATTTCGTACGCGCCACTCCTACAACTCAGCGATCTTTAGTTTTTGATGACTTGAATATCGAGGAGCCGACCTCGGAAGCATCAGATTCAGAAGAAGTGAGGGTAGATCCGGAGGTTGAGGAAGAAATGGCTAGGGAAGAAAGGGACGCACAAGATCGGTTGGATTTATTTGCTTCACTGACGATTGAGTTCAGTGCATGGATTAGAGAGCCCGGACATATTGATAGGATCATTGATCATCGTAGCATAAATTCAGAGCATCAACCTCCACGCGATGGCAATGATACGGCTGATCCGGACGATATTCGAGCTTGGTTGATTCCATATGTGGATTTAGACACTGCGTTGCCGTTAGGGATGATCAATATGGATGCCGCTGCACCCTCACTCGGACAATTGCGTGTGGGTGGTGTGTTCAAGAAAAAGGATGACTTGTCAATAGCTGTTGGATTGCATCACTTGGAGAAGCGATTGGAATATCATGTTGAAAATTTGGATAGTATACGAGTGGGGTTCGTATGTAAGAATTAGAGGTGCAATTTCTTGTTGCGGGCCAAGCAAAAAGGCGGTATTTGGATAATCAAAAAACACATCCCAGACCATACGTGTTTTGTAGATATAGACGGGAATACTCGAAACTAGTGCCTGCTAGGGTATTAGGAGCTTACTTTGCAAGAAGATTAATAACTGAGGGTGTCGTCTTGAAGCCGAATGAGATGAAAAATGAGATTCGAGCTGAATACGGCATAGAAATCAATTACGGTTTTGCCCTGCGAGCGAGGAACATCGCTATAGAGATGACGTATGGAGGTTTCGAAGAGTCTTATCAGAGGCTACCATCTTATCTATACCTATTGAGGGAGAAGAATCCAGGGACGATATATGATTTCTCGACTTCATTCACGGATCATCGATTATGCTATATGTTTCTCGCTCTAGGTCAGTCCATTGAAGTATTTAGGAATAATTTGCTTCGTCCGGTTATTGTTGTGGACAGAACACACTTGAAGGGCAAGAACAAGGGGACCCTATTCGTAGCTGTTACGAAGGATGGAAATGAGCAAGTGTTTCCACTTGCCATTGGATTCAGCCCAATAGAGGATGATGACTCATGGATATGGTTTCTTAGAAGGATCCGATGCAGTTTTGGAGCGCCAAATAACTTGTTGATAGTGTCTGATGGCCACATCAACATTGAAAATGCCATCAAGATTGTGTACCCAGATGCTTCCCAAAGGTCTATGTTTCTACCACTTGATGAAGAATATGGTCCATTTTGGCAGGCACGCAATTGGAGTCTTCGAATCAGCGGCGTATGCATACCGTGAGTCCGACTTCGATGAATATATCACATCTTTGATAGACATGAGCATAGAAGGAGGTGGAATATACCAGAGACTACTGGAGATTGGGATGCCCAGAAGGGCGCGTTTGAAGTGTCCTGTCTTGCGTACCAGTTTCATGACTTCTAATCCGGCGGAGACCATGAACGCCCGGTTGTTGTGGGCTAGGCGTTTGCCAATTTGCGCCATGTTGGAGGTGTATCGAATCATTGTGGAAAAGTGGTTCGAAGAGCACCGGACACATGCTGTTTCTAGAGATCACGAGGTCACCAAGACATGTTATTCGAAGATGTCGGTTTCTGCAAAATGGGCCCGTCGCTACACGAATAGGGGAACTATTGTGCCCAACATGTTCAGGGTTGAGGGTGAGAAGGGAAGCTACCTCGTGGATCTCCAAAACTCAACGTGCGACTGCCGTGAGTTTGAATTGGACGCGGTGCCATGTCGACACGCATGTGCTGCTTTGAGGTGCGCTAATTAATAAAACATGTAATATTTAATGTAACATGAATATGTGTTCTATCAACATTTCATTTGTATTGCGTGTATTTGGTATAGGTATTCCGGAGGTCGTGCCACCGATTATGTGAGCCATTATTTCAAGCAAGCGACATTGGTGGCAACTTATTCGCCAAATATTGAGCCGGTGCCCCATCCGGATTCCTGGCATGTGCCCCAAGAGGTACGTCAATCATTGTTCGACCCCCCCTTGTCGATAAGCAGGCCGGTCGGCCACGTATGAGTCGTGCAAGATCAACAGTCGAAGGGGACACAAATCATCAAAAATGCTCTCAATGCCATGGCATGGGACACAAAAGACTATCTTGCACAGCTCCAATCCCCATAGCAGGTATTGACCTGAATCTCCCTAACGAAGGTCGTCCACGTCATGCCAAAAAAATGTGTTCTATTTGCAAGAGTGATCAACGTACTAGGCCTAGATGCCCAATGCAACCCTTGGAGTAGGATTTAACGTATTTTTCTATTAAGGATTGTGTAATATTTGATGTTTTTGATGATGAGCTTTGTTAGGGTGTAAATCTTGACATTTGATGAGTTGTTTTTGAAAATCTCTGCAACTACACGGTAATATTTGATTAATATACCGTGTACACGGTTTTTCTAATTAAAAAAACCATGCAAGTGGTCATAATTAAAAAAGTCAAAGATTTCTCCAATTGTACGGTTAACTTGTTTCATATACCGTGTACACGGTATTTCTAATTTAAAAAACCGTGCAAGTGGTCAAAATTAAAAAAGTCAAAGATTTCTCCTATTGCACAGTTGACTTGTATATTAAACCGTGTGAACGGTTATTTGCCTATGTATACCGTGTAAGAAGTCAAAATTGAAAAAAGTCAACAAAAATTAAATTGACAATCACTTACACGGTCTTATAAAATCTCTACACCGTGTAGCACACCCGTGTAGGTCAACAAATTAAAAAAAAGTCAAATTTGATAAAGTCAACAAACTTAAAAAAAAGTCAAAATTAATAAAAGTGTCAATTTATACAACATTATGGTTCTGATTGTTGGTCATTGGGATTTAATTTAAACTTGACGAACATTGAATAAGTGCTACAAAACAGATTGATTCACATAAATTGTTCCTAATTGTAGAATTTATAGAAGTGACATATTTGTAACATATGATGGTCCATAGTGGTATATGTATTGAACTTAAAAACTCTAGAAATGTCAATCGTTATAGTTCGTCACGGCCTACCATCATGGTTATCACTTCATATGATGTTAAGATACCGTGTATGATGTTAAGTTTTATGAAATTCGCATTTTTTTCGGGTTAAAATATGAATTATTGTGAAATTTCTTAATTACAAGGTTTAGGGTTCATAATTACACGGTTCAGGGCTCTTAATTACACGGTTAGATATTTAAAATAACCGTGCAATGACAGAATGCCTTATTTTCCAGAAAAATCATAGACTTTCAATCGAATATCCCCAAGTAATTCATAATAAATCACCAAAAAAATTCATAAACAATAAAATCCATAGCATACATAATTAATAAACAATCCTAAACATCCAAAAAACATAATCCATCATCCAATCCATCAATCGACATCTCGTCGATATAGTAAAAAAATCCTCCTACCAATGGATTTTCTAAGATGAGCAATGCATTGTGGAGAGGGTTTGGATGTCTTTGGCTTGTTCTCAGCAAGTATCCTATCCAGGGCCAAACATGCAAGTGGACCACATGACTGTTCGTCGTCTTGACGAAATTGCTGCCAGCTTGAGAGGAATACAATTTGCATCTCATCCTTGCGCTTTGTGTAAGTAGGATGTTGCTCCCAGTAGTGAGCCACGTACAAAAGCTTCGGAAATAGACGGGAGAGGGGAAGAATCTGAGCCGTACGATGGTTGTGCTCTTGCAAGGTGTTCAACTTGTGCAAGAGGGAACCGTACACTTCTAAGCGCCACTCTTGAATGCGTACACGGTACACGATCCAGTGCTCGGTGGTCAAGCGGCACACAAAGATAAACTAAAAGAAAATATTTTTTTATAAATCTTATGTACCAATCTAAAAATACTGTAAGAGTAAATTCAAGTTGATATTGAATAACTTACATCGTCTCCACAAGACCATGGCGTGTAAGTGTTTGTACCTGTGAAAAGGTCGATCAACTTCTTCTCGGTATTCCACTTCTGATAGATAGAGTTTTTATTCAACCCCAAAGTCTCGTCGTTAGGGTGAAATCCCCTAAGTATCCTCAGCATCTGTGGCTTATAAATGAAATAATTAAAAAAATACTTCCTCTGGCTCAAGATTGTTGACCCCTTTTTTTTGTCATTTTCGGCATGTATTTTCACGCTTCCACTTGTAGTATCCCGTAAAAAGAAAAATACCTAAAAAATTCATTTTAAAACCCATCACCGAGAAGCGTGGAAATGCGTGCCGAAAATGACAAAAAGAAAGGGGTCAACAATCTTGAGCCAGAGGAAGTATAAACAATGGAAAATAAAATAAATAAAAATATCTAAGAACCCGACAACAAAATACTCACATAAAAGTCAATGCCGGCAATTATAGTTCCCGCCCACCCGACATTGGAATCGCATGACAACCTCAAGCGAAGTCGAGCCCTCCAATATAGCAAGTACAACTCCATCACCTAATATAAAACAAGTGTCACATCACATGAATACTAATAATAATAATAATAATAATAATAATAATAATAATAATAATAATAATAATAATAATAATAATAATAATAATAATAATAATAATAATAATAATAATGCTACCTCAACAGTGAATCCGACGTTTGGATCCTCAATGGAGTCGAATAGAGACTGAGGCATGTAGTACGGAGGCGTCTGCCTAGTGAGAACCACAGCATCCGGGCCCAAATTCCTAAACTGCTGATATGCAACCCTAGCAGCCCGGGTTGAATGCGGGGTCTCATGGCTCGTGTAAAGGCTCTGCAATGCGAGAGACGGCTTCAGAACCCGTCCCCTAGCCCTATCAGTGTCCACTCTCTGCTCAAGGACATCTGAGTCCATACTATTGTCCTCGTCACCGCCTAAATCAGGCTGAGGGACATGAGGGATCGCATCTAGAGCCCTAGCATATGAACTGTGAGACGAGGACTGCCTTCCGTCTCTCTCCATCTGATCATCTGCATGTGGGGACGTCCTCGATCTCGCTACACGATGCTCAAATCTAGGCGCATGCTGAGGAGTAGGTGATCGATGCCTATCATCAACCAAAGGAGCCTCTGAGCGTCGCTGGCTCACAGGAGTAGGTGATCGATGCCTAGATCGTCTGCTGCCGCTTGAAGAACTCTTCGATCCTACCATGCCCTTGAGGTGCCTGAAGAGAGACTTAGCCATCCGGGCAAGTACTCCCTTATCAGATGTATCTTCTGCTAGCCGGTGCACGGCTCTCTCAAGGACCTTGTCGATCCAATCATCATTCCCGTATCCCCGACGGCACGGATCTCCGTGCACACAACAGACAAGCTGCTCAGGAGGCTCAGCATGGGACGGCTCTTCCCTAGGACGCTTCGCCCGAGAGGATTCCGGAATATCAAGATGTGGTCTATCCGGGAAGTGGCCACTAGTCTCTGAAGAGGCTCGGGCTGCTCGAGGCTGTTTGCGACGACCCGGCTGCACCACGTCCTTGGCATCACGACATTTCAATTTTTGCACAACTTTCGCCATCTCCCTTGCCGCCCTCGACTGTCTCTGCTGTGGCGGTAGCTTCTTATGTGCATGATGTTGATTGGGGTTAAACTTTAGGGACAAGGGGTCCCCTTGTCCTAGCGTAAGTGTATAGGGCTCAACAATCTCTATTTGGGGCTCCGGTTCAAGCGTGGGAAAGGCCTCAAGCTACAAAAGAATTAAATGAAATTAAGACTCATTATAAATAAATAATGAAGTAAAAACACCATGTAAGTGAGAATAGCATGAAAATTGATTTATTAAAAATAAATAATGAACTAAAAAATGAATATACCTCATCGTCGTCGAAAAATCTAGTAAAATCCAAATGGGACTGTCGAGTGTGCCATCTCATGAGACGAGGCGTAGATATCTCATTCAATCGATAGCCGCATGCTCTTCCTAATGACGGGATTGCCTCGTACGACCACAGATTCAATGCCCACACCGGCCCATATAAATGGTAGGCCCCAGTCGGTCCCCCAATCTCCGTTGGGTCTTTCTTCATCACTCCTAGCTGATGACACATCACTTGGAATGACCATGATCCCCAAGGAAATCCCCTCCACTCATCTTGATCCTCTACTCATGCCCATGCCCAAGGTTCGATCGTTTGGTCATCACAACATAGAAGCATGTAGTAGTACATGAGCAAATTCGCCGCGCTCAAATACTAATCTGGAGTCCCCATAATGATTTGAGGATTGATAAAATCCTTCAAAAGCGTCTTATCCTTCGTCTTTTGACCATTATACCTAGTATAGAAGAGGCTAGTCGGGGGAATGACATGAGCACCTCTGTTGGGATCAAACTCGGAAGGGCCGAATAATAAGCCTGTCACGAGACAAAACTCCTGTGCACCAAAATGAATATCTCGCCCGCCTACATGAAACCACCTCTCAAACTCGGAGAATGATGGATCGATGAGCTCCTGGGCTAATAACTCGTGCAATGCAACGTTTGCGCTCCCGTTCCTCTTAATATCTAACAAGTACAAGAAGGGGCCGTCCTTGAATCTTTGTAGAAGCTCTTCCCCGCCGACACGCTTCAAAACTATCGGTATTTGTTCGACTATAATATCTCGAACGTATAAATTTAATCATGCCGGAAACCCTTGCATACGAGGCCTGTACCAAGCGTATCTCGGCTGCAAAAGATACGTCAAAGGATTTATTAGGTTCGGACGAAAAACCTAAAAAAACAAAAAATTACACATAATTCTGCCACTACACGGTTGAATTAGAATTTTAACCGTGTACACGGTTAAAATTCAAACTCAACCGTGTAATTTTAAACAACTCAAATTCAGAAATTTAAATTCATGCTATTAACGTGTAAATCATCACCAATACGAAGTAAATCAACATTTAAGGCATGTAAACACATTATTATATATCCTAACAAGTACAAAATGAATAACATGCTTCAAATCTAAAAAAAAGCGACATTAAAAAGAAAATTTCATTCCAGTGAAATTCTCACCGGATCTGGCGGGTAAGGAAGATTCTCCCTTTCTTCTCATGTCGGCACTCGACGCCGGTTGGAAGTTCCTTCATTGCCGGAATCATTATCACTATGCGCCATTTTCAGTTTTTTTTTTGGGAGGAATTGCCTTCAACGGTTTCTTTTTTTTTGGGGGGGGGTTTGAGTTTACACGGTTTTGGGGGAAGTGGGTGGGCGTGTAGAGAGAGACATGAGAGGAATGATTTGTTTCTTTAGGTTTTAGTGGACCTCATTTTTTTGTTTTATTATTAATCTTAAAGATAAAGTGGGCCCAATAGTAAGGATTTTTGGATTTTTCCTTAAAAATAGGGTATAAAACTTATAGTTTTATAATAGTGAAAATGGTGTATGAAATAACCATTTTGACTTAGCCAAATAAAATCGCAGCCCATAAGATAATTTACATAAATTATACCCACTTTTTCATTTTTCGGACGAAAATACCCTTATTTTTCAATTAAAACCCACCTCAGCCCCTTCCCCAAATTTTCAGATCTAGATATATCTTCTCTCTCTTGCCCGACTCTCATTCTCTCTCGACTCTCTCATTCTCTCTCAATCTTCCGCCGCCATGCCTCTCTCCCCTTTCTTCTTCGGACTGCCGGTGGTCGGCACCACCTCCTCGGCGCAGCCACTCCGGCGGTCTTCTCTACTTTCCCCTTCTCTAATTTTTCTTTCAATTTCCTGAATTGAAAACCCTATTAGAAATCCCAAAAACTCCCCCTGCGCTCGCCCCCCAATCCCTCGAGCGAAATGGCGAGAATTAGCACGAGTTGAGGCAGAAGAGCAAGGTGGATTTGCTGGCGTAGCTGAAGGATTTGAAGGCGGAGCTGTGGCGAAGGTCACCGGCGGTGCCCCCAACAAGCTATCGAAGATCAAGGTCGTGCGGCTGTCGATTGCCCAGGTTCTCACCGTCCTTTCTCAGCAGCAAAAATCCGCCCTCAGAAAAGCACACAAGAACAAGAAGTATCTGCTGCTCGATCTCCGCCCTAAGAAGGCTCGTGCCATCCGCCGCCGTTTAACCAAACGTCAGACATCTTTGAAGATGGAAAAGCAAAAAAAGAAAGAGATGTATTTCCCCCTAGGAAGTATGCCATTAAGGTTTAATCTATTTGTTTTCTAGTAAACCATTTTTATTACTTTTTGGAGGATCCTTGGTACTGCTTCGATCTTGCGATTTAGTTTCCTAGTTTGTGATGTGGAGACATGGAATCGAAGTGTTATTGTTTCTCTAGTGCTTGTTTGTTTTTTTTTTTTTTTTGTTTTTTTTTTTTTTTGTTTTTGAATATCAGATCTCTAGTGTTTTTCTTGTTGTTTGGTTTGTGCACATTTTGTTCCATTTAGTGTTGAATATTGATTTCTTTCTTTCTCTTACGCTCTTTTTATTCGGACTCTCTCCGTCATTCTTCTCATCGTTGGTGATTTTTGACGCTATTGGAATGAAATTACTAAATTGTTCCAACTGTTCCAACGAAAAGTTAGAACTATTGGAACAATTGTTCCAATAGTTCCAACTAATTGTTCCAATAGTTCCAACTTTTCGTTGGAACAGTTGAAACAATTTAGTAATTTCGTTAGAACTATTAGAATAATTTAATATTTTTTTCGTTCCAGATATAAAATTCAGTAAAAAAAAAATTAAATTTATAGTTCAATAGGTACCAAAGTAAATAATTCGTAAAAAAAAAGTTATTTTCGATAATTTGATGATAAAAATAAGAAGGAATAGAGGGAGACTTATAATACGTTTTAATTAAGGTGTAAAGATATTTGCAAAACTCAAAAAGTGGTATATTTAGTTTAGGTGGCTAGATTTTTGTTGACAAGTCAAATGGTATTCAATAATGTCCCAAAATAGGGTATAAAAATTATAATCTTATATATTTTAGTGTATTTTAAACTTGACCCCAATATTAATCAAATTCCACTTAGTATTAATCAAGTTAGTATCGTTTAGACAAAACCAATCGTTCTAATCAAGTATTGTAGCCCAATAGTCCTGTATATAATTCAGTACATCAAACCCATTTAACAGCAAACTAGAATACAAGCCCAGAAAATATTAAATAATTAAATAAAAGAAATTGTTGATACGGGAACTGTTCGTTACATCAGAATATACAATTATTAAGACCAACTTTATTACGAAAGAAATGCAAAGTGTGATGATAACATAACAGACAGCTTTGAACAAGATTTAATGCAAAGTAAAAGATTTCAAAAGCTGATATGGCTGAATAGTAGAGAAAGGCCAGTAACAACTTGTAGCTTTGAAATTTGAGGAGCCTCATCATTAGGCTTGAATAATCTGTATAATAAAGAAAGGAACTTAGCCATACTGCAATCTAGAAGCAATAAATAAGAGATGAAGAATAGTAAATACTCCCTCCATTTCATCGAGAATGACCACTTTGCTTTTAGAACTTCTGGCACGTTTTTCCACGCTTCAAAATTATGGGTTTTAAAATGGATTTTTGAAGATTTCTTTCTTTTACGATGCCAGAAGTTCTAAAAGCAAAGTTCTAAAAGCAAAGTGGTCATTCTCGATGAAATGGAGGGAGTACAAGAGAAAGAAACAAAGAAAAAAAGTAGACCAAGAAGAAGAAGATTTAAATTCTGCCAAAAGACAAAAGAAAGGTACAATCAAGATCCAGATAATGCAACAAACCGATCCCTTAGAATTTGGGATTATAATCTTCAACAGTAGCAAGAAGCATGCTTCAAATCAGCTTTTAAAACCAACCCTCATCAATGCGATCGATCTATTCACATTTCAAACTTCAGTTATAAGAACACACCCTCACGCAAAATTCACTCTCACACCAACACAAAAACAGTAAGAAAATAGAGAAACAGAAATCTGAGAAGAGGGAGAAGTTCGGACAGCAACTAGGGAGGAAGAAAGAAAGCCATTCTCAAATCACAAAAGCCAAACACCCATTCTTCAAGGTACTAATAATCGAATACCTATTTTCTTTCAATATAAGAAGCATGTCTTCTTCAAGGTACTAATAATCGAATACCTATTTTCTTTCAATATAAGAAGCATGTCTTCCTAGAATAAACAGTAAATCAAGCATGCTAAACTACAAGAAACTACATAAATGAAACAATTACTTGATAACAACATTGTATGCATTTTCCCTAGGTATGGAATCTGCCATTCTTCAAAATATGGAAACAAAACATAATACGAAAGCATAATTCTTGTTATGTCCAACCACAGTTTAAAAGAGTATAAGAAGCAAGTTGAGTTGGAATTCATAAAGCATGCTGAAAAGAACAAACATTCATACTCTGAAAATTTAGAAGCTTGTATGTTATTAAATCAATCTCAAAAGTTTAATACATAAGCTGCAACGTGAATGTACGTAAATCAGTTCTTAATTCAAAAGCATGAGAATAAGTTCTTTTAATCAAAGCAAGCGTTATTAATTCAAGACGTAAGATTAGAACCAAATCACTTAAGAGATATTTTATGTATTAAAGGAAAATCACAGAAACAGAGTTAACATTCATTGATTAAGGCATAAAATAACTCTTAAGAAAAATCCTACTACAAGATAACATACACTGATCTGATTATGCTCTTTCTACTCATTGAAGAATTCTTAATATATTAGCAAAATCTGCACAAATCAGAAATTAGAGAACAAGAACATAAACTTAGAACAGAACCTAAAGAACAAGCCTAAGCATAATCAGGTTCTTTATTCGATACAAAAATAAATCAGTAGAAAGGGGGCGAGAAGGGTACTAAAATGAGGGGGAAGTTTCTCGTTAATGCTGGAGCAGCGGCGGTCGGGGGCTATGGAGCAGCAGAAAACGGTAGTGGGTAGAGCTACGGGACGGCGGCGAAGCCTTCGCCGGAGCAACGGCGGCGTCCTCGCTGTGCCGGAAACTTGCAGAGAGAGAGACAAAAGTTTGTATATAAGAAAATAATAATAAAAGAAAAAAAAATGAAGAGTCGAAACCGGGCAGCAGGCCTTCGACTTGTTGCCGGCAGGACCATGGCGGAAGCGGCGGCAAAACTCCAGCAGCAGCGGCGACAAAAGGAGGAGAGGAATGAAGAAGAGGGCGAGAGAATAGAAGAGAAGGAGAGGGAAAGGACGTGAGGGAAGGAGGAGGAGCCGGCGCCTGGGCCGGAGCTACGTCGACTGTCGCCGGAAGAGAAACGGCCGAGAGTGGGAGAGAGATGGAATGGGGCGGCCGATTTATGGATTAGAGAGAGAGTGAGAGTGAGAAATGGGAAGTGTGATACGGTGGCTGAGAAGAAAAACAAGGGTCTTGCCCCGGGTCGGATGCGGGTCGAGTTTGGGTTCTACGGGTTTTGGGCTGAATAAGAAAGTGGGTCGAATTATTCTGGGCCGAATTCGAGTTGAGCTGGAGATTTATTTGTGGGCTGGAGATTAATTTTGCGAAACTTTATATAATTAAAAGACTTGTTTAATTAATTGTTAAACTTTAATTTAATCAAGATTAAAATACTAATCAAGCCATCAATTTCAGAAAATTATTTCTAACTCCAAGTAAATAAATATATGAACTTGAATCCAAATTAATAAATAATTGGATTCCTTTTATTACCTAAAATGGTTAATTAGTTAGCCATAAAAGCTTAAGAATTTCAAAACATTAATCTGTCAATTATTAATAGATTATTAATTCAAGAAGGAGATTAGGACGAACACTTTTAGTGAGTTCATTTGGATTAAGAATTCTTATAATGTTATTATGACTAAGCACGACTTGGTGTGGACTGTTGATCTAGTGTATCTCAAGACCACTTCGTTTCCTACATTTCAAGAGGTGGGCTTTCTTATAAAATAAAGCAAATGAGATGTCTTTTGATTAAGATTAATTATTTTCAGAATTGTCATGCCAAAAATATTTTGTTTTAAGTATGATACCTATCTGTATTGGCTCTGCCAATTTTAAGAATCGAATTCGGGTCCTAGCAAAGTAATATCCTTGCTTGGGTTTAAAGTGCACTAAGTGGCCGTGTGTCATCTAGTGGGTTGGCCGGTCCGGTGTCCGTAGGAGGAGGCCTCCTCTCCGGGCATAAAGAACTCAGATATGGTAATATTACTAAAGAATCTAGCATGCGCATGCACTCTTATATCGCAAAAGAATTTTAGTAAGCATTGGTCCTTTTACGAAAACCCCTATGCCTTACTATCTCTTGGCTTGACAATATTACAGTATACCTATGTTTTCGGGCAATGTGTCCACTGGGTACCTTCGTACTCAGCCCTGTACATTATTTCTAAAATGTGCAAGTTGAGCTGTGATGATTTCGAGTGTCGAGCAGAGCTTTTGTCATCGTTCAAAGTTGTGAAACTCTTGGTGATATATGTCATCATACATATATCTTAAGTATCATTCCGCTGCGTACACTCATTCACTTTTAAGCTATTGATTCGATCGTTATAAAGTTCACTTCCAGATATGTAATAGATGTGTTCTCCGATCGGATTCTTGTAACCGATTGTAACTCATTATGAACTCTTCTATCTAATTGTTCGCTTGAGTCAAAGATTCATATGAAATTCCTTTCCCCTTTCTATTCCCGAATTCTTAATTCCATCCCTTAGTCACGTTTCCCCGGCTTAGCTATCCTTAGCGAAGTGCGATTGTGACAATTACAGTAAGTTTATCTATCAATAACTTTAAATCTAATTTAGTATTATTTCACCAAGGTTCAATTAATAATTAGTTTTGTTTGTGACAATGTACTCAAAATTTGTATTGTCACAACAAAATTTTACAATAAAAAATAGAATTGAAAAAGTTAACAAATAACATATTGATATAGCAAAATAAGAAAATTAATAGAATAATTTAATGCAAAAATAGATATATTAGCAAACAATGAAACAATATTTATAATTTAAAATACATTTATTATCAAATCCATTGGACAATTCATAACTTTTTAAGTAAATCATATTCATAAACTATTGGACAATTAATGATTACTTTTGGAGGGAAAATGATATTTTTGTAATTTTTGTCAACAATTCTATTTTTATACAGTACTAATACGTGTTGTTCCCGTGCTTTGCACATAAGATATGAATTATAAAAAGAGTAATAGAATAAATTTAAAAAAATATCATTATTTAATAGACAAAATTGACCTGGATATTATTATATAATATGTACATAAATGCTCAACTACTCATCATGTCACACTTTATATGTTTAACCCGGTTGTAACAATGTGATATCAATAATGTTTCTCAACAAGGTTTAGATTTTCTTTTGTAAAGTTTTGTTTTTTTTTTTTTTTTTTTTTTTTAAGATTTAACTTTTAAGGCATATATATATATATATATATATATATTAGCAAACAATGTAACACTATTTATTGTTTAAAATATATTTATTATCAAATTGATTGGACAATTCACAACTTTTTAATAATCATCTTTAGGAAACCATTGGACAGTTGATTGTTATTTTGGCGGAAAAATGACATTGTATAGATTGATGATTCCCACGAAAGGTGCTCAAGAATGTGACATAATATAGTATATATACATTTATTCACAAAAGTTTGTAATAAATGTGGTGTAAATATTGATGACATGTATCATTAATTTACACAAGAAAAATAGTAAAAAGTTTTAGTAGAGCACCGATGCATGCAAAAACTTATGTAAGATCATCTGACGTACGTGTAAATATATATACGCGTGGCAGTACATATTCAAATTTTGAATAATAGCCCATCAAATATGGAATATGGTAGAAAATTTAAATGATTACTAGTATGTTCCCCGTGCCGTTGCACCGGAAGAACACATATTTCCACAAAGTTAAATTCATTATTTTACAAAATTAGATAGAAGTTAAAAAATAAAAATAAAAATATTATTAGCAGTATTTTTTAGTAACAAAGATTTTTTTTTTTTTTTTTTTTTTAACAAAACACCCGAGAGGGTGAGAGGTACAAATATACAGCGCCTGAAGGACATAACATTAAAAATGAGTGCTACTTCCAACATTTCGGTTTATGTTGGGTTAATTTTTTTGGTTTGCGGTTCTGATACAATAAAGAGGTTATAGATACGTTGTCAACATTTTATGTCATTTTGGGGTGGATTCCCACCAAAGGGTTTTCCCATTTTATTATCGATTTGTTTGTCTAACATTATCCATTTATATGATTGATTTGTTGATTTGTGATAGATAACTTTTTTTGTTCCAATTGATGGGTTATTATAAATTTGTAATACATATAATATTCCAAATAGAATAGTTGGTATATCTCTACGAAAAAAATAAATAATTTCTTACTAATACAAATAACCACAATGAGCTTATAACTAAATGAATTTATGTATTTATAGACTCCAAATCAGAGCAATATACTACTCTATACAATGTTATCCAACAAAAAAATAATTGAATGCTCAAAATAAAGTAGAATACTATTACAATATTTTTCTCTAAGTTAAAACATTTTGTTCAGAAATTGATTGTTTGTAGCAAATAAGAGAAATTGATTGATAGAGACACATCACAGGTGAATGCTAAGTTGAACAAAAAAAATTCTCTCTCAAATGCTAAGCTGATTTAAAGAGATAAAAATCAATTGAAGAGCAGAATAATGTGATTCTATTGTTTGGGTAACAAAACATCGTATATCACATGCTACACCGTGCCGCATATATTACTCCATATATGCAGATGGCATAATAAAAAAATGCCACAACATTAATCATCCAAAAAAAAAATATATACATTAAAACTAAATTAAGAGGTTTGTAATAGTCTCTCACTATATATATATATATTTGACTGTAAGTTCACTAGCAGCACTGCATAAATTAATTACCATAAAAATTTCGACCTCTTAAAAGAGATACACGTACATATCTCCAAAATTAAAAGTTGAAAAAAAATGAATCCAAAAAAATGATTAAAATAAAGAAAGACAGAAACCCTATTTTAGTATTAGCGCCGCCCCCCTTCATCTCCTCTTTACTCTACGCCTCTTCAATTCAAACTCTCTCTTATTAGTCGGCATTACAAAAATAAAATAAAATGGAAACTACCACAAATGATGGCTTGCTACTGCAACAATTCATTCCAAGGTTTGTGATTAATTCATTCGCCAAAAAGGATTCTGATTACTGTTCATGAGATGTGCCAAATGAGAAATAACTTAATTGTTGAGATTCTTGAGAATGTCTTATGAAAATTTTATACAGTATATCATTTGAGCAGAAAAAAGAAACTCGAAAAAATAAACATGACAAATATAAATTTGAGAACATACTTGTCTTTCGTCTATCTTATCGTTGTTTTTTTTTTTTGTCAGATGTTGGACCGAAAAAAAGATTGAGCTGTGACCATTTGTTTTACCAAATCTGCACACGTAAAATAGAAAATCAAATCCTATCTCATGGAGCAAAAAAAAAAAAATTTAGAAAATCAAATATTATTAGTTAGCAATCTCATGTAAAGAATTGAGGAAGTAAAATGATGGCCAAATTCGAAAAAAATGTTCTCGTGAACTATTAGAATAAGAATGTTGACAATGAATTTTAGGAGCAAGCTATGGCCGATTAATTAAGACAAATGAGAAATGGATTGAAATTTGGATTTGAAATAAAACTTAACAATTCGTCTCCCAATGCCATTAATAAAAAAATTTGGCTGAGAAAACACCATTGGAATTCGAAACATCTTTCTTGGGAATATATCATGTAACTCTTGAGATAGTTCTGGAAGATAGCCAAGCAAAAATGGGCGGGAAATTTTTTTAGCAAAATGATTATGTTTTAATATATATAATAGATATTGGTACGGTGTACCGTAAATATGTTAGTTATGTATATCTCTCATCTCCCTTACGTCCTTGAGAGCGAAAGAGCCACATGATTGTCTCAGTAGTGGTTCACATTTCAAGCAAACCTTATGAATTTTCAAACCCTATGGCAAAATACTTTTGAAGCTAATATTACTATGTTTATTTTTAATTTGGTAAGGAAAACTCGTCTCGCTATTTCTATATCTAGGGCTGGTTTTGAGTAGATCGAATAATAGCCTGCGAACTTTTTAAAATATGAGAGACAAAATACTTAAATTTAGCTAATAAATATATTTCGTGACAAATTTAATCTGAACCTATAAGTGTGACAATTTTATCCTTAAAATATCAAACATGTAACGAATTTAACCATTTAATAAATTTGCATTGAAAAATTTAACTGGCAATGAAGATTCCCAAAACAAAAAAAGATTTTTTAGATATTAACTTTGTGTATTTTGAGTTGAATTAGTAAATCGATCAACCCAGTGATTCAATGTATATAATAAATTTGCCAAAATAGTTAAACTTTAGTAGCATGTATATTTTGATTTGAGAAACGATAGTGGATTTTCGTGGACGCATAATGTCATTGTCAATAACATTTTAAGTTTAGTTTTTTATAGTAAGGTTTACATTTTTTTTTTGTATATTTTTTAAGATATATATCTATAATAATTTTCTTTTTATATACAGTATACCTCGGTGGTAGGGGAGCATTCCTCTTTTGAGGAAAACATAAAAGAAAAAAATAAACGTGATGTGGAATGAGGTATATAATAAGGAAGAGCATAATTGTCACTCATATATAGAAATTTGCATTGGACGATGCATGTGTGTATAGCGGAATCTAGGAGTCACAACACATTTACAAAATCAAATAAAAATGAAACGTGATCGTTCGAATTGAGTCACTAAGAAGCAATTAAGAAAACTAGTGATAAAACCATACACGCATAATTGATTTTTTAATAAATAACTCTTATAATTTACATTAATATTTGTTGTCTAAATTACTTTAATTCGAATACATAAAAATATTATAAAATATCTAATGGAGCAGGGGCGGGGCAAAGATAAACAGGGCCCTGTGCGAATTCTTAAAATTGAGCCTTTTTTTTTCTTAGAGTTAATATAAAAGGCAAAGACGTTCAATTAAAAAACGTTAGTTGTACGAGTTTGTATATTTTTTACTAATGATAAGAGTTCTATGTTAGAAATAAATCTCTTCCTTGTATATTTATCATATATTTACCATGTATATCTCGTATATATTTCGTGTATATCTTTTCCTATTCTGTAGAGATGTTCCTCTCTATATAAACGCATCCTTGTAATCACATATTAATCAATCAATGATATTTATTCTACATCATATTCTCTATATGGTATCAAGAGCCTAAGTTCCTCTCCTATACAGTTTTTTTTAGTCTTCTTCTCGTCGCCTCCTACACGCCATCTATGGCACCCATCACCGCATCAACCACCGTCGTGCAGCTACAAGCGCCGACTCATTTTCCTATCAAACTTACCACGACGAACTTCTCTGTCTGGAGTCGTCAGGTCACTCTGTCTCTCATTTATTTTGAGAGATCTCTTACTCCTACTCCGGATGCCAATCCTTTGATCCCTACGGCCAATCCCACTCAGGCTCGGTCGTCTTCTCCTCCTGATGGCGGTCGTGGTCGTGGCTCTCGCGGCAGAGGGCGAGGAGGCCGCTTCAATGGCCGATCTACTTTTGGTGGCCGTGGACCCTCCTCTTGGTCTCCACATGGTGCTAATTCTAACCCATCCTTTTGTGAATTCTGCAGTATTCCCGGTCACAATACTCGTGATTGTCGCAAGTTGGCACGGTTTCTTCGCAACCACAATATTGACGTCACACACCCATCTGCCATTCCCAACGTCAATTCCACCACCATGCATGGCGGCACTCAATCCTCTTGGCTATTTGACTCGGGAGCTTCTCACCATGTGACGAATACTCCTCGCTCCATGCAAACGTTCTCCGACTTTGGGGGTCCCGAAGAGCTCCACCTTGGCAATGGTAAGACCTTACCTATCTCAAAACTTGGCATCTCCTCCCTTCGTACTAATGCTCGACCTCTTTCCTTGTCCCCGGTTCTCTATGTTCCTACCCTTAAATGTAACCTCATCTCTGTTTCTCAATTGTGTCGTACTAACCGTGTTTCCGTGGAATTCTTTTCCGATCATTTTCTTGTTAAGGACCTCAAAACGGGGAATCCTCTACTTCGGGGGCGAAACACTAATCATCTCTATCACTCACCACTACCAAGGGTCCACTTTGCAGCTGCCTCCACCTCCAACTGGCATCACAAGCTCGGCCATCCCTCTATCAAGATCACTAAGTATCTAGCTAGTATTCTTAAATTTCCAATGTCGTATTCGAATTCTTTTCATTGTAACTCTTGCCTTATCAATAAAAGACACAAACTTCCATTTCATGAAAACTCGCTCTTTAGTACTAAACCTCTAGAACTTGTCTACACTGATGTTTGGAGCACATCCACAACGTCCATTGATGGTTACTCATACTATCTTGTCTTTGTTGATCACTTCTCAAAATATATCTGGTGGTATCCTCTCAAAAGAAAGTCTGAAGTGTTTACCTTTTTCCTCAATTTCGAAGACTCGTAGAAACTTATTTTAATACAAAACTCGTCTCGCTCTACTCTGACAATGGGGGTGAATTCCAAAAACTCATACCTCTTCTCAATCACTCTGGGATATCTCACTTCACCACACCACCTCATACACCCGAACACAACGGCACCGCCGAACGGCGTCATCGCCATATCGTCGATACCGGTCTCTCTCTTCTTCACTTTGCTTCCATTCCTGTCGCGTATTGGTCCTATGCTTTTGCCACAGCCGTTTATCTTATAAATCGGCTCCCCACTCCTCTTCTTCACCACCGATCTCCGTATGAAGTTCTTCATCACGTGTCACCCTCCTACACCAAACTCAAGCCGTTCGGATGTTTGTGTTTTCCCTGGCTGCGGCCGTATCACTCTACCAAACTTGCACCCAAGTCCTCTCCCTGTGTCTTCTTAGGTTACTCCATCTCTAAATCCGCCTACATGTGTCTTGATCTCTCGTCCCATCGTCTCTATCTCTCGCGTCATGTTCGGTTTGTTGAGGACGAATTTCCATTTCGCTCATCTCTGCCGTCTACTTCTCCACCCTCTCCCTCATCTCAGTCCAACACCTCCTCTCGCCCTACTTGTGTACGTCGCCAAAACCCTCGATACTACAACTCTTCTTTTGTCAATCACACTACTCTACATCCCATTCCTGCCTCTCTTGAACCTGCCACTGTTAAGGAAGCCCTTCGTGATCCCCTCTGGAAGTCTGCCATGGATGATGAGTTTCGTGCCCTCACTCGCAATCGCACTTGGGATCTTGTACCTCCCAGCAGTCGCACACCAATTTCCTGCAAATGGGTGTTTCGCGTCAAACGCCGAGCTGATGGCTCAGTCGAACGCTACAAGGCCCGCTTAGTCGTTCGTGGTTTTCTACAACGAGCTGGTCGTGACTACCATGATACGTTCAGTCCCGTCATCAAGCCGGTTACTATTCGGCTCATTCTATCCATTGCTCTTGCACATAAGTGGCCTCTACAGCAGCTTGACGTCAATAATGACTTCCTTAATGGTACGCTCACTGACGAAGTGTATATGGAACAACCGACTGGCTATCGTGATCCTGATCGCCCTACTCATGTATGTCGTCTCCGTAAGGCACTTTATGGTCTCAAGCAGGCTCCACGTGCATGGTACCTTGCGCTCTCATCATTTCTTCTCAAGTTCGGTTTTCGTCGGTCTCTTGCCGATACCTCTCTTTTCTACTATAATCGTGGCGGTATTATCATGTTCTTTCTTGTTTATGTTGATGATATTGTGCTCACTGGCAACAATGCTGCGATTTTATCTCAGTTTGTGTCAAAGCTCTCGCAGGAATTATCTCTTAAAGAGCTTGGTTCCCTGAGTCATTTTCTTGGAGTCGAAGTTCTTCCAACTTCTACTGGTGTATTCTTGTCTCAGAGATCTTACTTGGTGGATATTCTTTCTCGTTTTCACATGGATGGTGTGAAACCTTGTTGTACTCCCATGTCGTCATCCGAGAAACTTTCCAAATCAAGTGGGAAACCCTTACTCGATCTCTCTGCCTACCGTCGAGCACTTGGTCTTCTCCAATATTTATGTCTTACTCGACCGGATATCGCGTTTGCTGTTAACAAGCTGTCTCAATTTCTTCACTCTCCATGTGACACTCACTGGGAAGCTCTTAAGCGTGTTCTACGCTATCTCAAAGGTACACTTGATCATGGTCTCTTTCTCCATCACACGGCAACTCCTTCTCTTACTGTTTTCTCTTATGCGGATTAGGGTGGCTCACTTGATGATGGTCGTTCTACTACTGGCTACGCCATTTATTTTGACAAGAATCTTGTCTCTTGGAAGTCTGTTAAGCAGCGGAGTGTCTCTCGTTCTTCTACTGAGGCGGAATATCGTGCCATAGCTCATGCAGCCGCTGAAGTCATCTGGATCCGACACCTACTTCGTGAGATCGGTTTCTCTCGTCCTTCGCCGCCTAACATCATGTGTGATAATGTAGGTGCCACGTTTGTTTCTCGTCATCCCATCTTTCATTCAAGAATGAAACACTTGGCACTCGATTATTTCTTTGTTCGTGAAGAAGTTGAAGCTGGCCAACTTCGTGTTACTCATATTCCTGCAGCTGCTCAAATCGCTGATGCTCTTACGAAGCCATTGGGCTCAACCTCCTTTCGTCATTTTCGTACCAAGCTGGGTATCTCTGACGGATCCTCCATCTTGCGGGGGCGTTTTAGGAAGTAAATCTCTTCCTTGTATATTTATCATATATTTAGCATGTATATCTCGTATATATTTCGTGTATATCTTTCCTATTCTGTAGAGATGTTCCTCTCTATATAAACGCATCCTTGTAATCACATATTAATCAATCAATGATATTTATTCTACATCATATTCTCTATATTCTATATTTAAAAATGAAGAAAATAGAGTGAATTGCTTCACTTTTTATTTGAAACTTAAAATATTTAGAAATATGCTAAACAAAAAATAGACCGTCATTTCGATCTATAAGCAAAAACTGGCTTTGTAATTAAATTACATGGTTGCACATCAGAAAAACAAAGACTACTTAACTAAAAAAGGTTTGAAATGTTTTAAGAAAATAACAAGAGATGATAATCATCGATGTAACGTAGATGAGAGGGTATTTGATATAAGAATGTGAAAATAAATTGATGAGCTCCACTTTCTCTTTAGAATTTGATGTAATTAAGTCAATTAAGCTTTACCTAAAAAAGATTATCTCAACAAAATTAAATGATGGGATCTTATATTGATCTCTAGCAAAATTTATTTTTAAAAAATTAATAATTCAAGCTCAAATTTTCTATTTAAAATTTGTAAAAGTCATTAAAATTGAGCCTTTATTGTAAAGCATAAAATAACTAAATTTTTTTATTTAGAATTCGCAGTTTCTTTTACTATTTTAAACATCAACTTAACAAAATAAAAAATACTAGAAAAATATGCCCTTGTGTCAAGTTAAAAAGTAAATAAAATAAAGAGGAACAGGCAGTAAAAAGATTCTTAAATTGAGGCCAAAGGGGTTCAAAGGAAAGGAGATCCTACCAACTGCGCTAACCAAGACAATACAAAAATGAAAACGTAAAATACATTGGGCACATTTGGGTGAGCCCGGGTGTATTATGTGTCCGTTTAAAAGATTGATACTTTTATTTGTGTAGATTAGCATTTTTCTGTATAAAGATTGACACTTTTAAAATTGACACTTTTATTCGTTAAATAATTATGTTAAAGATTGATACTTTTATTCATGTAGATTAAGCACTTTCTTGCATAAAAATTGATATTTTGACCTGGCCACACTATGTGGTCGGCCTCACCCAAGTTTTTGCCAAATACATTTATATACATATAGGACATGAATTTAGAATTTTGGGTGCCCCCAATTTTTAGGGGCCTGTGCAGTTGCCCACCCTGCACAGGGCCCAGAATCGCCCCTGTAAATGGAGTATAATCCAAATGAAAGTTATTCTAAAATTTGGAACCACTTTGTAAACAACGTTTGTAATCTATATATATAATATAAACAAAATAAAAAAAACATTATTTTTTCCCACAAAAAATAGGGTAAACGGTCATTTTGCATTTGAACAATTATTTTTTAAAAATTAGTTAATCACAATCGTTTTTTTTTTAAAAAAAAGCATTACGTAGATATTATTATATTTATATTTGCTGCATTTGTCAATTTGTGCCTCACTTTGCATGGCAAATAAAGATTTCTGAAGTGCATGCATTCATTAATAATTTTTCTGTTAATACAAAGTAAACACGTGTTTCCTTATTCTCTCTCTACATCAATCCATATATATCTACGTATTTAACACATTGTGATAAAATATTTTTCAATCAAATTTAAGGAAACAAAACTCAGAAGTAAACATTAATGTCGGATGTTATCATTATATTGAAAGCATTAAAATGAATTAGATTTTTTTAATCAAAATTATATCAAGCAATGTCGGACAAAGTTAGTGGATAATTAATGCTTCATGATTTGAGTGGCATTTCATAAATTGTGAATCTGATTTCAATGGTAAAAGTTTAATGTTTGCCAACAAAAATATGCAAAGTGAATTTCAATAGAAAAAGTATTTTTAAGTTACAAGATAAACCAACAACTACACGGCACTATTAAATTATAGATAATCATCACATATATCATAACCGTTACAAGATATTTAATAATTAAAATGTAATTATCCAAAAACCCACTAACCTACTAAGATAGTTTTACACACCATTCACGATGTGCAACAATCCACTACATTAACCTCCCAACTTTTACCCTACAAATAAGTAGCTTCTCATTCTACAACTGTGTATATGCAAAACAGAGAAAAAAAATACTGAAAGATGGCGCCTCTATTCGGAATGACCAATGATCTACAGCTAGGGAAATAAAAAATTGCTATGAAACTAAGATTAATACGAAGCTACAGAATACCCCAAATCCAAAACAAACACGAAGATTACTATCAAGAATTAGTGTTTCACGATGCTAAGGTTACTTCAATTTCTTTTTAGTTTATATCTATTTTTCTTCACAATTAAATACTAATTCTTATTTTACAATTGATTTCAGGGAAGCAGAATCCATGGAAGCATTCAAAAGCTGTCAATCTCTGCATTCGATGGGTTGTTCCAAGAAGGAAAAGTGTACACTATAATGAATTTCATAGTTGCACGAAACACTAAGCATTCAAAAACTACATCTTGCGCCCACATGATGAATTTGTTTAAGCATACTAGAGTGGCAGAAAAAAAAAAAGGATTCAATCCCAAATTTCATTTGAACTTGAAAAGCTTTGACGAAATTGCAGCGATGGAATCAAACCCAAAATCTACTTTGTTTGGTATTAGTTTTAGAATTTTAACATATATATATATATATATATATATATTTTTATTTTTTTTCTAAAATCATTTTCTTTAACTAGCAAATTTTTGTAGATGTGATGGGGGTTGTAAAAGAGAGTGGGAAGCCCGTCGATATAACAACTAGCAACGGGAAAACAGTTAGACTTATGGACATAGTCCTCGAGGACCTATAGTAATTTTTTTTTCATCATGTTTACATATTCCAATCTGCATTATTTTTTTTCACTTCTAACACAAGTTATTTTTCAGGAAAAAAACACTGAGGTGCAAAATATTTATATTTGTTTGCTTTTAATTTTTGTGTATTTAATGATCGTCGTGCATCACACGGGTGAGTGTACTAGTAGATGTAATATCAACATCAACACTTTTACAAATTAAATAATAGATTATTCCCTGCGTCCGCCATAAGAGACCCATTTTTCTTTTTTGAGTTGTCCACCGAAAGATACCCCTTTCCTTATATGGCATTATTTAGGAAAAAATAAGCTCAAATAGTAAAAATTAGATTAACATAATTGGGCCCTTATTTTGGAAATTGATTTTGGTGCTTACTTATATACAATTCAAATAAAAAAACTAATTAAATAAATTTACATTAAATTTTTGAAATAATTAATTATAGAAAAAAACAAAATATTATTTTCATTAGTTATTTAGAAATTTAACAGTAATTTTAATTTTATAATCCACTTTCTCTTTTAATTAGCAAATACGGAGTACATTTTAAATTCTAAAACTCTCTTCCTAACTCCCATGTCTAAAGGAAAGATGTCTCTTTAGCTGGGACGGAGATAATACAAATTAAAATCAATCATTTGTTATACCGTTTCATTTTACTTGTTTATATTTCTTTAATTAGTGGGGTGCGTGGGCCATCGTCTTTTGTTCTTTAAGCCTTCGTTTATTTTAATGTAAAAATGACGTAAAAAGTAGTATGAAAATACTTTATAACTCATTTTTTTTATACCTCATTTACTTTGATATAAAAAAAATTCCGTCCAACTATATAAAAATCCGAGCAACCTTTTATATTTTATCACGGTATAATATTTTATATGTAAGAAAAATGTGTCATAATTTTATATCACATTTTACCTCTTTTGTAAAAAAGCTTTTCTACTCTCATATACCATTTCCCAATAAAAAAAAGTAACAACAATGTAGATATTTCGTATTTTATTTATCAATTTTTTTGCAAAGTAAACAACATACATGTATAATAGAAACATTTGTATAAATCTATTATCATTCAAAGTAAATATGGTCATAAAAATTGTGGGTCCCACAACTTGGTATAAATTTATAATATCATATTATATTATCATCTTTTATCCCTCTAAATAGACATTTAAAAAGTAAACACACCTAAATAGTATAGATCAGGTGATATATAACCGAGATAGTAATATAGATGATTCATTTGGTTGCCTTTGCAATGTTGAGACAAAATCTAAGCTAGAAGAAAATCAAGTGCCGTACTGGTTTTGGAGAACTTGCATGGTGGGGGAGTCGAATTCTCTGTTAACAAAAGTACACAACTATATCAATAAATATATACTCCGTATATGAAAATTAGTGTACTAACTTAAAAAATTAAAGAGTTGTATAACACATTATAAACATCATGCAACATGCATGGATGATAATGAAAAAAGTATTAAAAACTATATTAGATGATTAGAATATTATTCCTTTTATGTAGGAAACTTTTTTTTTTTTAAATCGGAAAAGAAGATTTTATTAAGACAAAGAGGAGAAACGGGTACGCAAAGTACCCAACAACCGATGGAAAAAAGATACAAGCTTAGGACATCTCTTGGAAGAATAGCCAAAGGTCCTCAAGCCAAATTCTAAAGGAGTTCCTATTTGGGTATCCATTGTTCGAAACATACCAACTCCACAGTCTACTTTTAATTTCAACAACAATTTTTTTCCGGTCCCAATTTACTTTCTCAAAAGTTACCTTATTCCTCCACTTCCACAGCATCCAAACCACACAAATCCAGAGACTATTTGCAAATTTTGTACCAGCTAATCCTTTAATCAAGCCCAAATTCTGAAGGATATGTTCCTTTGCCCGAAAATGACAAGCAGTTGAAACATTACACCATCTATAAATTTCTTTCCACACATACACCGCCAAATTGCAAGTAAAAAAGAAGTGATTTTCAGATTCTATCCATCGTACGCCTCACAATTTGTCTCATCCTCTGATAAGATCACTTTTCGACACCTAAGGTTTTCTTTAGTTGGCAATCTGCTCCAAAGAAGTCTCCACGCAGTTGTAGTGGCCTTAGGAGGTGCAAATTTTTTCCAAATCGTACATAACTCTATCTTGTTCTCCTTGGTCCGATCTCCATTATATGCAATATTAAGCAATTTGAGACAATTATATGTGTGTTTTGTTCGGTAAACTCCGTCCGGGCTGCCTGCCCATTTCCAACAATCTCCAGCTTCCTCGACTGGATTAAACCTGTCCAATAAAGAAGTAAAAGTATTAAGAAGGTCAGTCTCCCTATCGAAAAGCTTTCTTCTCCATTCCCACTTCCATGTCCATCTCCCACCTTCCCAATCTCCATATCCCTGATACAACAATTCTTCTTCTGCCTCAAATGATACAATCTGGGGAATAAACTTTTTAGGGAAGAATCAGCAGCCCAACACCCTTCCTAAAATTTTATGTTTCTACCGTTCCCCAACTGACTCTCAAGACATTGCCAAAATCATCCTCCCTTCATTCCCAACCCGTTATTAACCACTTCTCTCCACCATCTAGACCATCTGGTTTTCCGGCTTAAGGTATGGCTCGTGAGATCCTCTTTTTCGATATCTTCATACAAAGATTTAATCACCTTAACCCACAAGCAATCTTTGTTGATGAGAAACTGCCATAACCACTTACCGAGCAAAGCTTTGTTGAACAATTTTAAGTCTTTTACCCCTAGACCACCTTCACTCTTTGAGTTGCAGATTGTTTCCCAAGAGAGCCAAGCTATTTTTGTGAGTTATCAGAACCTCCCCAAAGGAATTTTCGTTGGGACGAGATTAAAGTTTTAACAATTCTGCTAGGGAGAAGGTAAAGGAGAAATTGTAAATTGGTAACGAGGTTAAAACTGCCTTGAGAATGGTAACTCTCCCCCCGAAAGACATCTTTCTATCTTCCGAAGATTTTAGCTTTCTACTTACCTTATCCACCAGATGATTCCAATCATTGGTTCTTTTGTCACTCATCATGACTTTAATTCCCAGATAATTGAAAGGAAAATGCGTTCCGTTCCGTTTGACATATACCTTTTGAACATAAGTTTTGAGAACACTCCGTTCCGTTCCATTTGACATATACCTTTTGAGCATACGTTTTGAGAACTGAAAGATTAGGATTTAAAGGTGCACTCCACCTCTTTAATGACTTTAGCTTAGTTAAAAAAATCAAGTTTCCTGCTTGCATTCTATATTGCATTAGTAGAATTTGCCCAAAATTCAAAATTTTGGGAATTTTCCAAAAAAAAAAAAAAAAAATCAAAATTCCCCTCTTCTCTAAGGTAGACAATGTGCCTATTTAGCTTTCTACCACATACAATGATCCAATATACAATTTCAAATTCTAAAAAAAAATGCAAAATAAAATGATGAAGAAAGAGTTATTCACCTTGTAGAGGAATCAAGTAGTACAGTTCCTGCTTGAAGACAACAAAGATGGGAAGCCTGCAAGGGGAAAAATTGTTGTTGCAGCTGTGAAGTTCAATTCCTCAATGAGGACAATAAGCAGACTCAGTACAAAGAGAAGAATGTGTGTTGGTCCCAGAAAGAGCTAATTGGTGTATGAGGGGGAGGGATGGGGGTGGGGAATACACCAATATCTAACAGTTTTTCAATTTAAAGTAATCTTGTCAAACTGGCTAGATAGAAGCAGAACGAGCTCAGAGTGCAGTATGTTCTCTTCAGTTCAGCAAGCGTGCTACTGAACTTATCAAGAGCGTGTTGTGTGCGGAAGTTGGTGGTATGTTGAAAAGCTCCTAGAAATTTCTTTTAAGTTGTAAAACACTTTGAGAACACGATGAGTGAATGCTTGATGAATGATGGTTAGTACAAGTAAAGAAATATTGGACTGGAAGTAAAGATAGAGAGAGAGAGAGAGCACGACACAATCAATTTTATCATGGTTCGGAGAAGAAACTCCTCCTACGTCCATGTCAGTTTCTGTCGAAACTGAAAAGCCTTTAACCTTTGGATTCACCTCTTTTTGTTTTTACTGGCTGAGTACCAGTTCCAAATTTCGTCTAACTTGACAAAAACTCAAGCACGAATTATGGGGT